>ML409799.1:0-21189 GCA_005239525.1 Nicotiana knightiana | reverse complement strand
CTCTCCCCCCCCCACACACATACACACGAGCTGCAACCACCCCAAAATCAGCAACCACAAGAAGAACAAGAAACTCACTAGTGCCACGGGATTCCCGACACTTGATTTGTGTTATTTGTCCTTTGTTTGGGTCTTGGATCATGAGAGAAATTTGAGAGAAGGTTTTTAGGTGTCTAGGGTCTGAATAGAGCGAAAAAGAATGAGTGGAAACGTGTTGTAGGCGTCACACACACACACACACACACACACACACACATATATATATATATATATATATATATATATATATTCTCGCAAAAACGCAAATATTTGTCTACTCTGATGACATATCCATGAACGGTTTAATGCGTTGAAAACTAGACGCGTAGATCTTAAATTTGGTGGATGGATCACCCAGTACATTGAGAGAAAAGCTCAGTGACATTAGACCTAAATTTCAGTAAATCTTATGAACGTAACTTGTGACGATTTTTATCGACTTTTGTTCCATAACTCGTTTGACTTTAAAACTTAACACGCGACTATCATACAATTAAAATACTCCATAACGTTACCTTTTTATCATCTTAAGCACCTTAGTCTCACCCCACAATTACGAATTATAACATTCCCAACTTGTCGATTTCGACGAAACTTATTTTCTTTCATTCGATTAGCTTCTTAACCTTCCAACCCTCGTGATACTTCCTTAAAACTTGTTTTAACCCATCATTATCTTTGTAAAGATCCTTCAACTCTCCCACTCATATTGATTCACTTAAGACAAATTGTAACATGAAAGTACGTGGTGTAACACCGACATGCCAGGGTTTTAAAATGTTTCCATTTCTGTGTTGTGTAAGAGTTTTATTGTTCTTTTTCCTTTTTAATTACTTTATTATTGAAAGAAGAGAATCATTTTCAGCATTATACTTTCTTTTGCTTCATTTTCTTTGTCAACGCGATATATGTATTATATTAGTTTTCTAAATTGTTAGATTTAGATTCAAATTCCTTATTATTTAGATGAATTATGTTATTTTATTATAAAAGTTAGAAAATAAATCAAAAATGAGGGAGACTATACTGTTTTAATGAAATTATTATCAATGAAGTTGCATAGTACTGCTTGTTTTACAAAAATTAATAAAGATCTTATATTACTTTTTTTTCCTTTTCCTTATCTTTTAAAACAATGACTAACGCAAATAAGTAATGCAATGTGTAGCGGTGACTTTTTGTAGTTTTGACGATATCGTGTGTGGTTCTTTTTTTTTTCTTTTTTTTGGAAGGAGGGGGGAGGGGGGGTTTACTTAGACCAATTTTTCCCCAAATACTAAGAGTTTAATTCTTTAACATTTACACCAGGTTGCCCCTTTTATGCCATTGTATATTAATTATAAGATGCTCACTTTTTTAAAATTAGATCCGTGGTCTGAATATTAGTTACTTCAAACTAGATGGCTACCTTCAAACTTCACACCATTTATTTTGAAAAAGTGGCCAACCTTTAAATACACGGCTACAGAAGTGGTTAAGTTTCCCAATATAATCTGGTAAAGAAGGGAAGTTTACAGTTTTGGCCTGCAATTTAAAAGGGTGAAGCGCACACATATATCTTAAAGTGGATGGTCTTGAATTTTTGTCCCCGCTCGCTCATTGATAGAACTACAAATTTACTAAGTCTTGCCCCTTGTTTGTGATGCAGAGCTATAATTTCATAGAGTCGTACATTATTTGCCTTGTATTTTACATGCTTTAATGATAAATTATACTTTATTTGCGCGCAATGGAGTCTATTTTATGTGTAGGTGAATTGGAGATGAAAGTAGAACAAAAGGGATACTTAAACGTTGAAAATGTGCGCGAGAACAGTGAAAATGAGAGGTCAGGCAAAAGCCAGCTCAACCAGGCTTTAGCCTGGCGAGGCCAGCCAAAGGCCAGGGTGAACCAGGCTTTAGCCTAGCCTCCAAAGGCCAGGTCCCTTTCGAGTTTTGAAGCTTTATTTCGACTCCTGGTTTGATTGGGACTTGACCTACACGTTTAGGTCTTTTCCTACACATATAAGTAGATCCAAAAACGCCACTTTGAAGGGAGTTTGGCGACCGGAGGCAAGAACATCACGCATGGGGAAGGCTTTTACCTAGTTTTTCTTCTCTTCTTTTCCTTTAATCTCATAGTTTATTATTTCTAGAGTTTTTGGTGTTGCATGAACGTTGTAGTTTGAAGCTTGAATTGTTCTTATTAATTTATCATATTGGTTTATTTATTCAACTTGTGCTTAATTATTTTATTGCTTGATCACCAATTGAATACTATCTACGAATCTATGATTGAACTCGAGAGAGGGAATTCTAGATTGCATATAAGATTGAGTAGAGCAAGGTCTTAACTCTTACGGGAGGGGGGAGGGGGATTTGCGGTTAGGATAGGAATATATCTAATCGCCTTGCTTGGTTACTATACAGGAATTATTAATGTGTTCTTGTTAATTCTAATTCCATAGGAATATAGGCGTTAGATTAGCTTGAATAGACGAGTAGTACTTCGGGAGAAGGCTACGAGTAATATTAACCCTGTCAACTAATAAACCAGATAAATTAATTAGACGATTTAAGTGGAAGACTCAACGGGATTGTTAGCAAACCCATAACTGTAGAATATCGTCTTCATTGGATTCGTCTCTAAAGTTTCGTCAACTTGTTTCTTTAATTTCTTAGTTTGCTACTCTAGATTAGTCGTAGTTAAATATTCATACTTTAGTAATCGCTTGAATAGATTAATTGTTTGAATTTAATTTAACTAATAGTTAATCACAAATCCCTGTGGGTACGATATCTGGACTTACTATCCTATATTGTTTGTCGATCAAATATACTTGCGTGTGTGTTTGGGAACAACATTTGCCCTGGACTAACATTTTTAAATTTTGTACTTGAAGTTTTGCCTGTGGGCAAGCGGCAATCAAAATTTAAGACCACCCCAAAAAGTATTATATTTATGTATTTTATAAAAGTAAAATTTTTAAAAATATTATAGTGAAAAATCAATCCCAAAACCATCGAAACCCCTACTCCGTCAACCTCCATCACCACCGAGCCATTTCTGGCAACAACTTCACCAATAAAAAGGCCTTGGCCGGCCGGGAAAGCTTCGATCCAGCGGACCTCTCTCTTTCTTTACCAATTTTCTTTGCCGTTTTCTCTCAAAACCTAACCTACTTTCTCTGTCATTCCCTCACTTTTACACTTTTTCTATGTATGTACTCAAGTTATGTATATACGTTGTGTATATACACTGAGTATATACCTGCGGGCAGCGGCTTCACCTTCCTTTCAATCATAGAACTTAGAACGAGATTTTTATTTATCTATATTAATTCTGAAACTTATTTACACTCACTACTGAGGTTTTAACTTAATTACAAGTCCATAGACAAATTATCAATTGTATAAAAAATAATGTATTAGACTCTAGTCTTCCATCCATTCTCTCCCTCTTCCACCTCAAAACTAAAATTATAAATTACAATAAAAAAATGTTTGGCCGCTTTCTCCTCAGCTTCAACCATACCTTTACGAGAACAAAGAGATTGACATCAAGCAATTCTATTATGTTTTCTCTTTCTTTTTATTTTTTATTTTTTATTTTTCTCTATGTAACTAATTATCACTTTTGAACGAGGGAAGATCGTCAATTTCTTTTAGTTTTTTGGAATCAATGAACAAAATAGTATTAATCAGGAGTGAGTATATTGAATTGGAAACTATGTTAATCCATTAGAAAACTTAAAAGTTTTAAATTCGTATTTTTTTTGGATTCGGTGCTGTTGCAGTTGAATTGTAATATCCTTTAGATTTTATATCTCAAAATATTTAGTGAAGATTTGAGGTGGTTTTGCTTGATATTTCATATTAAAACTCGAAAAAATAGACATAAACAAATTGTATATATTTTATATGCCAAGAGTAGAAACAGCATATAAAATATCTACAACTTACATAATTGTATGTAAATTATAGTTTTTGACTCGATTCTGTACAAAAATGTGTATTTAGTTGTAGATAAATTGTAAATTTGACCGAATTTATATATATTTTGTAAGAAACTTTTAGTTACTGTCTAAAAGTATGAAAACTTAGACAAAACCAGTAAAATAAGTTTAAAATCCCGTATACATATAAAAATCCCAATTAGAAATAAAACTCAAAACATTACAAGCCCCTTAGCCAGACTCGAGTCTAACATTTGCTCGTATAATTTTTAGTAAAAATTAGACTATGTTTTAATTAATAACTTATAAACTTTTCGATTACGGTCTAGCGTTTTCTTATAAGATTTTTAATTTTCTCAAAAAGGATCTTTAGACTGTGGTCTAAAAGATCTATCAATTGCTTAACAAACTTATACAAAAGGGATAAGTGGCGAGAATTATACTATGGGTATGTGTATATTATAGTAACTTAGTAAGTTTACATTATAGTAACTGGTTAGATGGAAGAAAAAAGAAGTAACTGGTTGGAACCATTTAAATTTGCAATATCTAAATAAGACAATATACAGTTGAAAATAAAATGATACAGCGCTTTCATTAACTTCTTAGAACAATTACAGTAATTTTTTCAAATACTTTCAGTATCAACTAGAGAAAATAGTCAGGCTTTGTGATTTTACAAGCTTAGTGCTCCCTCCATTCCGGTTTATGTTTACAATATTTTCTTTATAGTTTGTTTCGAAAATAACGGGAGCTTTTTAAAGTTGAAAATAAATTTCACTTAAATTATTCATTTGACGATAAATGATAAGTCTTTTATCTGTATTTATCTACTCCCTCTCTTTCAATTAAGATGAAGTAGTTTGACTCGACACGGAGTTTAAAAAAAAAAAAAAAATTTGAAACTTGTGATCTTAAAAGCTTTGTGGGGCCATGAAATTTGTGTGGTTATGAAAGCTTCTCATTAAGAGTAAAATGGGTAAAATGAAGAGTTTACAATTGAATTATTTTCCAAATTTAGCAATATATCATTTATTTTGGAACAGACTAAATACTTCATCTAATTGAAACGGATGGATATTATTATAAAAGCATGAATACAATGTCGGTTTACAAAAATAATCTTATAATATTAAGCATAATAACTCATAATAAAACGACATAACCGCAATTCTAAATATTAGTCTTGTAATCCTATTAGTTTTAGAACATAAAAATACACCTTGGGAATCCTACATGATTATCTTTAGGAATCCTATTAGTATAATTACTTTCGAGCTGTCTAGTTCATATAAAATTGAACAAGTAAATATCTTTAGTCATATAATTCTATTATTTTCAGGATATACTTCTTAAAAATTTCTATTACTAATTTGATTCGAAAATGTATTATAATGTCCTATTACTAATTTAATTTGAGAATGTATTATATTGTCTAAATTCATTTAGAAAAAAGAGAGCCTCTATTATTATAAATACAATATTAGTTTACCAAAATCGCCCCAAAATTATTACACGGAAGAACTCATAGGAAGAGGACGTAACTGCAATAACCCATTTTTTGGACTACAATACGTTCTATTCTAATTATTAATATTTAAGATTTGAAAATTAATAAAACTTAGTCTATTAAATTCTTATAAAAAATATATAGGAAGGTTTAATAAAATCAATTTCATAAGAATCCTCCGTATTGGCAATACATTATCACTCCATAATGTCTAATACCAAGAAAATAGAAGTAACATTAAATAGACTACATAAAGAGTTGAAATTGAGAAAAAAATACCCCACGATAATATACTCTTATATTATATTTGATCTATTTTCCTACTAAGATAATAATTTTTAATTAATTTTTTTAGTAATATTGAAAAATATTCAATCATTAAACAACAACTATGAAAATATTTAAGAATATAAATGTGTGAGAAAGAGAAAAAATAGTTGGTAAGAGTCAGTACCACTAATGCTTCTATAAAAATAAAGATCTAAAAGTTAAATGTCATATCAATCTTTTACTCTTTGAAAAAAAAATTTATGGTGGATAAAATTATAATTAAGATTAAATATTCAAAACAAGAGATGACTAATACTAAGATTCGAATCAATATGGAATAAATTATTTTTATGTTAAAATAAATAATTAAATCTTTTAATTAATTATTTAGCAAGAGAATCCAATTCAATTATTTTTTAAATTTATCATTCTTATTCAAGTTAAAAAAAAAGAGCGTTAAAACACAAAGCAAAATGGTTATTATATTATTAAGAATCAAACTGTCATACAAGTGTATGAGGAAGCACAATTAAAGTTAAATCCTAAACAAGAACAAGCTTTCAAGACTATATTATAAAGAGTCGACTCTGCTATAACGTGATTATTCTTTTACATGCCTTTGGCGAATCGAAAATTAGTTGTAAATATCATATCAAGAGGCATGTCACTGTTAGCAATAATAGCAAATGGTGTACCAACAACGGTTTTATTGTGAAACCACCTACTTTAGATTTGATATACCTCTTCAAACAACTTAAATAACCATCACAAATATATCAAAGTAGAGCAATAGTGCTAAATTTATAAGGAAAACAAAATTGATAATATGGGATGAAACACTTATGGCTAAGTGTCAAGCGATCGAAATAATTGCCCGAAATTTTAGAGATATATTGGATATTAATGGACGGTTTGGTGGAAAATTAATGGTTTGGGATGTACTTATGTCAAGTACCACCAGTAGTTCCAAAATCGACAAAAGCAGAGACGTAAAATCTAGCTTGTCAAAATTATACTTTTTGTCTCAAATGAAAAAGATTCAACTGGAAAGAAATATAAAGTAAGAACAAATCAAGTATTCAGTGTCTTCTTGCTCTGTGTCAGAAACAAAGAAGAGCATCTAATAAAAGATGATTTGGATCTTTCTAAACACTTGATATCAATCTCAATGGTAATAGTAATGCATTTAATAAGAAATATTTCTATCATTAGATTAAAACGCAATTTGTGCAAATCACATGATAGAATTAAAAAGATATCTTAACTAGCAAAATTAATATGATCAACTAAATAAAAGGTTGATTGCATTATAGTAAAAATAAAATATTTTTCTATTTTTGACTCAGCAGAAAATGATATCAATAATTACTACCACGAAGAGTATTTAAATATTTTACTACCAAATGAGCTTCAACCGTACATGTTTGTTGTTAACATTATTATTTCTGACGTATGTTAGTGTCAGCGTTTATATAATAGACTAAGTTAAAATTGGTCTTCCATCATATATAAGTTGATTTGAAGAAAAATATGCTCGTTATGCTACTGAAAAATTTAGATACGCCGAATAGCTTATGTAATAGCACACATATGTTATATAGAAGTTTTGACAATAAAGTCAAACACGCAAAAATTATGATACTGGTCATGCGATTCTCAGTATATTCTTATCCCTGAATTTAATTTTCGTCTTCCGAAACTAAGGAATATCCTTTTAAATTTGTGTGAAAATAATTTTAGTGTGTTTATGTTTTGCATATATAATAAATAAAGCACAAGGACAAACATCCTAAATATTGGACTATATTTACCGCAATATATTTTCTTGCACGGACAACTGTATGTTTCACTTTAAAGAGAGATATCAAGATCGACAATAAGAGTTTTGGTTAGGGGAGAGCAACCAAAGCATTAGGAGGAAACATACAAAAAAAGATATTGTCCACAAAGAAGTGTTCGTTAAGGTACTTTCACATTAAATACTTTTAAATTATAATACATAGTTATGCAACTAACATGACAAAATTGATCATTTGTATCAGTTTTGATAATGTTCTTTTATTTTAAATTTATGTATTATAATGTAATAATATTTTTTGGCATTTAGATGATTGTTGTATTATTATACATAAAGTTTCTCTCATTAGTTAATTTATTGTTCCTTCATGTAAATAAATATTTAAATCATCACGTACCATTATTAACGTGCAACACACGTTCATAGATACTAGTTATATTAAAAATACGAATGTTCTTAGCGAAATGTCGTTCGTCTTTTTTTTCAAAGATTTCATACTAGGCAAATTATTTTCCTAATATTTGAGAGTTCAAAATTAACTAAAATATAGGATACTAAACATTTTCCTATTTTAAGTATGTACGAGTCCTAATCTAATTTATAACTGATTTATTATCATTTCTTTATATTCATTAATTAATTAATTAATACTTCTAAGTTTTATACAAGGAAATTGATTGATTTTTACGCAAGTCAAATCTTCTGCTCCTAATAATTGTCTAACAAAGTAGAAACAAGTTATATAAAGAAAATCTGTTTCTGCACAACTCATTAATTAATTAATTAATACTTTTAAGTATTGATATAAATTTTTGTTATCCAACTTATGAGATTTTTATTTCAGTTGATCTATGTCTTCTACTTGCTTGTGGATGTAAACGACAGGTCTGTCAATTGCTTCGTAATGCTAAGAATTAACGTAGCTAAGGTCAATATATTTTGCAGTTTTGTTTCGTTTATTGGTACCAAAAGAGAATTGTGATTTGCAGGTATGTTTCTGCATCTATTTAGATTTTTGATTTATATATTTAATTTTAATTATGGACTTTATATGTATGATTGAGTTAATTTCTCTATATTCTTTTTTTTCGGCGATGTTTCTTCAGGTACGATTCTCAAATTAGTTATTTTTATGTGTTTTCCCTAGATATTGCAATTCTGTTTATTCAGAATCTCTAATTAATGGAGAAAATTTATTTCTGCTAAGTGCTAGTGAGGTTGACTAATAAAAACTTTGTTTCCCATGTTAAGTAAAATTAACATTCATATGTGCAAATATCATAATGGGATACAATTTTATCGCCCACAAATTATTTACATTCAAGCCTTTCTGGGCAAGCTTCTTGTGTCTTTTTTTAACAATAATTTTTATTGTATTCTTTGATTTTAACTGTAGATACATCACTATGCAGAAGCTGAATTAAGTCTCTTTCCTTAAATAATATAGTTCCTTCTAACTTTTAAATATCTATGATATATTACCAAAGTATATATTTCTCTTCGTATAAAGAAGTATGTCTATTCATGAATTGTAATTTTTAGTACGATTTGTTGCATGTAAGTTCGAAGTAAGATGAGGCGATACTGATTTGATACACATGAATTTGCTTGTAGCAACACTTAGTTTATTATATAGCAATCTTCTATATTATCAGTTTACCACGTAAGAACAACAATTGTTACTTGTTCACTAAGTATTGTTTGCATTTCTTTTTGGCTAAAGACTTGTAGAAGACAAAGAATGCTTGATAATCTTGAGGTAGGATGCATAACTATTGAGCCATAACTTTTGTGGATATTTTGTAGCTTTTATATTTCTTTGTTATATTTTCAATCAGGAACGGTAAGCATGATTCAAGTGATAGTTTGGATTCTACTTTTGCGATAAAAAGCTTTTATTTACTAATTTGTTGAAAACAATTCTAAATTATATTTTATATTCGAACAATGTGTGCGTTTTGCTCACGAAAAAAAAAAAAGACTGCTTCTGTTATTAACTAACACTGTTTAAGTGTTTATGCCTTGTCCATAAACTCTAAGGTGTGATGAGAGTATTGCCTTAAGAATATGCCTTTTTCAAGAAGAAGAAAAAAAACAACACAAAAGCTCTTAATATTCAAGGGTTATGTGTTTTTTTGCATGATTACTTCTTAAACTGAAGCAATGCAACTATAAAACTAGATAAATTTTAAATAGAGAGATTGATGTTACACCCCATATTTTCGTATGTAAAAGTACGTCGTAAGTAAATTAATGTTAGATAAAAAATGAGATCATTTTTAAAAGTATATAAAGTATGTTATCATGTTACCTCGGAAGTTACAAATATTGAAGATCATGAACAACAAGTACGAAGAGGGTTGGAAGGTTCAGAAGCTAAAGAAATTGAAGAAAATAATGGTTCGTCGAAAATCGACAAGTTAAGAATGTTCTAACCCGTACTTTTGGGGTAAGACTAGAGTTCTTAACATGATAAGAGGGTTATATTTTGGTTTATTTTAGTTTTATGATACTCATGTATTAAGTTTTGAAGTCAAGCGAGTTGTGGAACAAAAGTCGATGAAAGCTATCACATGTTACGTTCATAAGTTCTATTGAAATTTGGGTTAAATGTAACTACGATTTTTCCCAATATACATAGAGATACGGGGTGTTCTACCAATCAAATTGAAGATCTATGATTCTATTTTCTAATGCATTAAACTGTTTGTCAATACGACATCAGAGTAGAGAGATATATGCATATTTGCGAGACTGCGCGGTGACAAGTAGGTGTGTTACTTGTTTGCTTAAATAAGAGGATTAAATATGCCCAAAAGAGGGCTATTTCGGGTCGGCCAAAGAACCCATTTAAGGGATTATGTTCTGAAATATAACACTCATTATATAGCATAATAACCAGACATAAACCCTGCAAAAATCCTCCCACAAATTGCACACAAGCCCTAATTGATTTTCTCTCCTTTTCAAGTTTTAGTTGGAAGAAAAACCTAGAGTTTGAAGAATCAAGATAGGAGATGAGTTATTCAACAAATAAGGTAAGTGTTCTCTTTCATCCATTTTTTCTGCTGGAAATGTATGGAAAGTCGCTCTACAATTGTAAGAACTTACGGGATGGTGATCCAAAGTCGTGAGTTCGAGTTATTCAACTTGTAGTGGACTGTTTTTGTGGGATGTTTTGTATTGCTGTTGGATTGCGTGTTTTGCTACTGTTTTAGGGAGTTTTGGAGGAGAAAGTGTGTGGAGAGACACCACATAAATGCAGGGTGGTGTTTTGGTCGTTCATCGTATCATTTTCGGGTTGTTTGACACTACTACGGTGGTCATTTTGTGCATGAAGAGATTGAGATGTGTTGGACTGTTTTGTAATATTTTGTGGTGTATATAAAGTTGAAAAATAATGTATATATGTTGTTCTTGTGTTGTTGGTGTTATCTTGAATTTGGAGGAAGTAAAGATTATAGGGGAGATGCTGCCCAGTTTAATATAAAATAAGCATGTCGTTTGTTAGACGATAATTGTACCTTTCGTAACTTAATGATAGTATCATTATCGTTGTTGTAGATTAAGGTGCGAAGAGACGAGTTCAACGTGGTTGTTGGAAAGATTGTGATAAGGTATGTCAAGGCTAAACCCTTCCTTTATTTTGACATGATCTCCTAACTACATGTGTTTGATAACGAGGCATAAAGAGAAGTTCGTACTCCTGAATTTATATACATTATCCTAGTCTCATAAGTTACAGTATTCTCCCTTATCGAAATTTTATATTCACTTAAGTATTGTTCATTCCAGTCAAGAAAGCTGAAATGAACAAACTATAATCGGTGTGTGTGTGTGTGTATATATATATATATATATATATATATATATATATATATATACATACACACAGTATTATAGTATTTTCACCATCATCAAACTATAATCGGTGGGCAGACCCCTATTAGGCAACCTCGGATCATATGGTAAGTTAAATACAGAGCATGATGTGGCCGAGCTCCTATGAGCGAGCACACAATTTCTGAGATACCGATCCTAGTATGGTCGAGCATCTATGAGCGAGCCTACTACGGCCGAGCAGTTACACGTTCCGAGCCTTATAAGGCCGGACAACTATTTTACTTACTATATTGATAGAGTTGAGTCAATAACAGCAGGTAAGTATATCTCCAGATCATCATAGACTCTCAGTTACTTTAAGTTATTATATTATCAGTTTAGTTTCAACTTTCAGTTATTCTATTGCCTTACATACTCGGTATATTATTTCGCACTGACGTCCCATTCCTGGGTACGATGTATTTCATGCATGCAGGTTCGGATAGACAGACTGGTAGACCTCCTCCGTAGGTGTTGTCCATGATCACCTTGATCGGTAAGCTCCACAACCTTTGGAGTTGCCAGATCTAGTGCATATTGTGTATATATGTACTATGAGTAGGTCGAGGCCCTGTTCCGATCACAGTACATTCATCAGTAGAGGGTTGTAGACATATCATGTCAGTTAGTGCAGTATGTTGGGCTTGTAGGCCTTGTATGTCTATTTTAATTGGTTTGTCAGTTGCAGTAGTTTTGGCGGCCTTGTCAGCCCAACTTTAGATTGATGTTCAGTCAGAGCTAGTTTCTATCCAGTTTCATTTATTTCGCAAACTGTCTTGCAATGTGGCCCTATGGCCAAAGTATGATGTTGTATGTTTAGAGTCTCTCAATCACAAATTGGTACGCTAGGTTAAGTAAGGCATCAGGTGTCGGTCTCGCCCCCAGGTTCGGAGCGTGACAATTGACTAAGATGGCTAAGGGCATTTATGGGGCTTTCTTTACTAATTAGCTAAATAGGATCAATAGTCATAGTTTTGGAAAACTTGCACTTCATAAAAAATTTATTTTATAACTTAACACATTTAATGTATTTTTAAAAGTTTGTACTCACCGAAACACGGTACACGTAAAACTAGTAATCACAAATAGTATGACATATTTAAAATTATAATTTATTATTATTATTTTTAATTAAAAATTTCGAATTTAAGCTTTCAGTATGATGGATCGGAGTACTTATTCAAAATTAATAAACTTCTGAAATTTGCGGTGCGTAACTTTGTGAATTTTGCTGGTTGCTGGAACACAGACCATAAGTATCGTTGTTTTGTCATTGCTGTACGAGTACTCGTATAAACGGATCTATGTGACGTTGAGATGATTGAATCAAACTATGACCATGATTCTTTTTCTCATAGAATACACGACGGTAATTTAATCATCCGAGTCATTAAAATTTGTTGCTTCAAGAATCAGAATTTAAACTTTATGTGTTCAACTATAAACTTTTTAACATTGACCCCTGATCTATATCTATATTTATATTTATTTATTACTATAAAAGTACAAATAATTTATGCTAAATATTGAACGACTAAAATATCCCTGAAATATTGATCGACTTTTAAGCCCTTGAGTATTTGTATAATTTAAGGATCTAATTATAAATTATCAAATAATGAAATTTTTTTTCCAATTTAAACTACACATACACCGACCCTACAAAGATGATCCTACTTGGATTAGAAAAACACGTCTATAATTTTCTTCTTAAAAAAATGTGTTGTTCCTAATTACAACAAATACGTAATTTTTGTGGGATAATATTAGATTCCTACTTTGAGAGCTTTCTTTATTTCTTATTTACATTAGGAATTTTAAGGACTCTTTTTTACCTTTTTATTGTGTAAGGTATTATCACTCTGTACTGCTGTAAAATAAAATAATAATAATTTCTGAAAAATATAGAAACAGTAAGAAACCTCACTAGCACGGGATTAGCGCGGCCGCGCTAGTGAAATATACCAGGGACAGTGAGAAACCTGACTAGCGCGACCACTAGCGCGTGCTGAGCGCGGGTGCGCTAGTCCAGGCGTCCTTAGTTATTTTTTTCTATGAAAAATAATATAAGAACAAATCGAGCCTACTGAATACGCAGTGTGTCCTTAAGAAAATTATTCCCCTCAAGTATCCGAGGTGTTGGAATATATCCTCCCAGGATAGAACGATTAACTTCCCAGAGTGTTGGTACCAAAAACGCCAGTGAACAGCGAACCACTCGAAAGCTGTAAAACACACTGGAATATTTTGTGCAGAAGAAGATCAGAAAATTAGTAAGTAAAAATTCTGGGATTCAAGGTATATTTATAGCCAATTTAGTATTGTTTCTGAAAAGGTTTTGCAACCTTTCAGAACAGCCATAGCTGTTGGAACAGGTGTGAATCCTTTCAGAACGGCCATAGCTGTTTTGAACAGGTATGAATATTGCGGAAAATTTAAAAATGGATTTAAAATAATCCGGAAAAGAAAACGGGTCGGACCGGTTCGGGTCGTGGTTCGCGGGTCATTTCGGATTCGAAATTAATTTAATTAATTAATTAAATAATTTGAAAAGAATTTTGTCCAAAAAGATTAATCAATCAATCTTTGACCGCAGCCGCAGCCGAGCGAGCGACGACGACGACGGCACGAGGCTTGCCTTCTTCCCAACTCTTTAAGAGCTAAAAGAAGAGTTTCTCTATATATACACATGAATTTTCTTTCCTTCTTCTAATGAGGGACAAAGTGCACTAATTCAAAATTTCACTTTCCTTAAGTTACACTAAACTTAAAGACCAACATAAGGAACTCCGTATAAATTTCACTCATTCTTGGAAAGTGATTTGTTTTTATTTACGTATTAGAAAATTTTTTACAAATAATAATATTTTTTCTTCGAATAAAATATCACGATTCCTTCTTTAATAGGTATGTTTTTCCTTTCACGATAGGATATTTGGAAAGTTCTTCGATACCTTTTATTTATTTTATTAGGAACTTAGGGAATGCAAAATTCACGTTCTTTTTAACTAGAGATTGGATTGATAAGGATTGGAGTTAAATTATTTTCTAGCGTTAACAATATAATTTTATTTTGAATATATGTATATTTAAGAATTTATATTTTATTCAATATGACTTTTGTAACAATTGAAATAGGACAACGTGCAAAAAAAAGAATGCCAAACCGAAGGTATGAATGACTAAATACCCTTTCTATTTTTCATTTCTTTGTTGGTAATTTGAGTAAATATGATTTTTACGTATCTGAATCGTTAAGACTTAATTAAATCAAAAAAGATATTGAATCAGAAAAGTAATCTTAAGTATTGTTGTATTCTTTAAGTGATTTTACAACTTTAATTGCATAATTGTATAATTCCATAAAATTTAGTTCTATTTTGCCCTTTCATTATGCGAAACCATTATTAATTTTTTCATTTGGATTTTATATTATATCTTTTTTGTTGTAAGGAAACAAATTATTAAAATTTTTACA
This sequence comes from Nicotiana knightiana, assembly GCA_005239525.1. Classification (NCBI taxonomy): domain Eukaryota; kingdom Viridiplantae; phylum Streptophyta; class Magnoliopsida; order Solanales; family Solanaceae; genus Nicotiana; species Nicotiana knightiana. The sequence continues at coordinate 6,278 of ML409799.1, read as the reverse complement.
TATTAAATTACGTATATATTCCATTGCAATTAATTTAGAATATTATGCAATTGAAAGTTTATTATTTTTTGTATGCGTTTCATAATATTTGACATAAGATATTAGTGCATCGCACGAACGTAGAGACTAATTATTATAAAAGTACGAATGTTGGAACGCTAAATATTGAATGACTAAAATATCCTTGAAATATTGACCGACTTTTATACCCTTCAAAATTAAATTATTTCTTCAAAAAAAAAATAGAATATGGGATAAAATTGTAATATTTAGTGCCTAAAATATAGGTGTTTGAAACAAACTAATACTACAAAACTTTTAGAACCATAAAATAACGTGAATCAAGTATTAGTACCTAAAATATAGGAGTTTGTTACCAACTAATATTAGAGCTTCTTAAATTGGAAAGGAAAATAAAGAAAAATTTCTTAGGCCATAACATAACGTATAATTTCAATGCCATTCTAACTTCTTGTTTAAATGCATGAAAGAATACCTAAAAGAAACAAAAAATTAGAGTAAATTTTAAACGTGTAGAACATTTAATTAGCAGCATGTCTTGTTTCGACTTCAAAATAGGTATTCTTTAATTAGAATTCTATTTTCTATTGTTTATACCAAAATAGTCTATAAATTTATGTAAGATTAAAAAAGTATGGGTAAATTATTATTAGTTGCTTTTTTCCCCAAAGACGTGTCTTTTAATTCAAATATTGATCGATTTTTATATCCTTTAAAATTGAAAGAAAGAATAGAATATAGCATACAACGTCTGACTGGGTAGGTATGGTGATCTTTTAATATATACGCTAATTTGCAACTCAGAGACGCTTAATCTCAATTGATGACCACTCATAATAAATTACTTTCAAAAATAGATATGCTATATTACATCACAAGGTTCCCCGTGACGATTGATTTGGACATACTAAATAATTAAAAAATTTAGACATAGAAATATTTAAGAATCGAAATAGAATAACATCCAATCGAAAAAAGTTCCATGAAAGACAATAATGACTTTTAAGCTTTGTTTCTCCATTGTCAATATATATTATCTTGAGATATATATTAGACTTCATATACCTTAAGACTTAGCTAAAGATAATCAGAACTTCACATAAAATAGTAAATAATAGTGCATTCTTTAAGTTGTTTTACAACTTTAATCACGTAACTTTGCGATTCCAGAATATTTAGTTTCAATTTGTCCTTCCATATTATGTCAAAACATTATTCATGACTTGGGTTTGTATGATATATATTTATTTATCTATTTAAAGAACTAATTTCGTATTGCGTACATATTTAATAATATATGCAATTAAAAGCTTATTATTGTCACTAGGCATTTCTGGTACAATGCATGAAGATAGAGACTAATACTATATTAAAAGCACGAAGACCTTAGCAAAATGTCGTTCACCTTTTTTACCCTTATAAAATAGAGTTCACACTGGACAAAAATAGTCTTTATAATTATTTTCCTAATATTTAAGACTTTAAAATAAACTAAAATTTATTATTAAATCTTTCCTTATTTGAACTATGTAAAAAGTCATAATATGTAGGACTTTAAAATTCATTAAGACTGACATTATATAAATTTATACTTCCTTATATTAATATAACTATAACACCTTCTATATTAATGTTTTAATACTAATATTTGAAATCAACTTCTATACTAAAGAATTTATTAGTGTTGAAAATTTAGGGACAACTAAATTTTGTACGAAATTAAAAAGAAATATTCCTAAAATCCTAGGTGAATAAAGAAATGTTTGAAAAATATGTCCACAACTTAAGCGTAAACAAAGAAGTCAACTAATGATAGGATTTGAATGCAAATGATTCTCGGATTCTATTATCCTTTTTTTTTCTTTTAGAAATTCCAGGAATGCATTATTTATTTTTTTTATCATGAAAATTCTATTAGAAAATTAAAGTATCTTTTATCTTCAACTGTTACACGATATTGCTGCTTTTTTACACTTAATTGCATGATTTTATCACACAGTCTAAAATTTTGTTTTGATCAATATTTTCATAGTTACATAAAAAGATTTTCTCCAATAGTTTGATTAATTAGTGTTCTTAGGGATGAGTGGTTTAACATCACTTTTCTAACACTGTTTAATCACAATAATTTAAATTTCATGTATATATATTGTGTACATATTAGTCTTTTTAACTGATTTAACAAAATAACTCATTTTATCAACTAATTTGTTAAAGAATCAAATTCAATTTTTTTACTAACTCATCGTATAAGTAATTGCAAAATTTTTGGTGTGCATAAATTTATTTCTATAAGAAGAGCATTGAATATTAAATAAATAAAAAATTGAGCAACATTAATTATAATATAGTATTGAGAGTTGGTTACACGCGCAAAGCGCATACTCTAACACTAGTATTTTTTAAGTTATAAGTTCATGTCTATTATTTTTTCAATTTTAATAACCTTTTACACATAAATATTTTTTTTGTATCGAAAGTTATGAGTTCAATTGAAACCGTAAATACCATAAGGTATCTGCCTCTGTCAAGAAATAGATGGACAGGATTAGATCAGGACCCACTATTTCTATATTCTGAGACTTGAATCGGTGCATTGCTTCCTTCTATTTCTTTTAGTTTTTGGATCTAAATGGGGCATTAAAAACTCAACCGCGCCCAGAAACTCATCACCAACACGCCCATTGCATCCGCTACTGCCAAGCATTCACGTGATAATGACTTTATCTGCACATGAAAAGAGTTGTAAAACCTCCCTTTCGAGTATCGATATATTCTATATAGTAATTGTTTACCTGTAAACGATAAAGTTGAATTTGTTATGTAATTTATAGACAAGTAAATTTATTTTAGAAATGATAATTAAAAAAGATTAAAAATAAAATTTAGCGGTTGAAACCGAAGAAAACGACAAGCTTGGCTCCGGGGATGATGCCTCCGAGGACAAAAATAAGAACAATATAAAAGAACAAGTAAAGTTATCTTCTTAAGCTTGAGAATGGAATATAGCATAAGTTTTGTCAAGAAATTCACTCCTCTCTACAATGGCTATCAAGTCTACTATTTATAGCTAGACCTAGGAAAACAAGATCCTAGGCAACCCCCTTAAATGACAAAAATTAAAGGGGTTATTGATGAATATGTAACGGCAGACCACAAATGCAAATATTCTCTACAATGGCTGTCCATTTAATATCAGGAAATATTCTTCATTAAATAGTATCTGATGGCAAACATTCAATTTGCTCACGTTGATCGTCTTCCCTTCGGGGTTTATCCGATGCCAACTGCAGATGTTGTTCCCTGTATCGGTTATTATTTTTACTTTCTACTTGTCTTTAGTTCCACGTGTCACACTATTATTCGATCATTCAATATAAATCAATTTTACCCTATACAGATAGTCTCCCTGCTTTCCGGTGGCATATCTTTGTTTCACGGAGAAATTGGTGAAGATTCCTTTCTTGGCGGGAAATCTTCTGAAAAACTTTTGGAACCGTCTCTGATGCTTGAAAGGACGCACGTCTTCTCGCATTTAATACCCTGAACATGTGTTGCCCCATAATTTAGCAATATTTTCGCCAGTTCTCTAGGTAATCATGACCACGATTTTTGTTGTCTATATCTTTACTTATACTCATCATTTTACCTCTTTCACTTCCAAAACTTTCATAAGTTTATTATCTTTTTTGCACTTAACCTTCTTTTGTTGTCGTTCTTTCTGATTTTCTTAAAAAAACTTCCATTGTCTTTTTGCTATCATGACTTCTTTTACTGAATCTTTTGAAAACACTGGTCTTCTCTTCGGTGGATGCCTGAAGAGAAATAAAGACAAAGAGGTTGACGTTGATGTTGATCCTCCCATGGTAAACACCATCATCCCCAAACATCTGAACATCGTCAATGACTTCCAAGAGAAGTTCCCCTCTGCGTCTTCACGAACTTGGGCCGTTAATAGGTATCCTCCTCTATTCGCCCTTCCAGTATTCCTGTTCTGAAGGAGGATCGGAACGCCCAGACCTTAACATCATCGCTCCTGGCCTGATATGGCAAGTTACCTTCACCAAGGAAGGATTTATGTATGTTTAGACGTATCCCTTCACCTTGGGTCCATTTTCTTTGAGCAAGGGGCTTAACCGCGTGATCTTGGAATTCTGCCATCGGTATTAGGTCTGCTTAGCACAAGTAGGCCCTTCGATATGATAAACGGTGGCTTGCCTATGCCAGTTGTGCATGATGACTAGGGAAACCCTAACTCTAGTGCACATAATGAATCTCTACTCCCCCAAGATTCTCCGTGAGGGAATAAATTTCAGCAAACGTGGCCATTACGCCCTCCTCACCAGCGTGGATGGTGACAATGAACGTGGGTGGATGGAGTGATTTGTCATTATTTCTACCAAGGATATCATCCCAACCACAACTCCATCCTTATTTGAATTATGGAATCGTTCACGTAAGTTTGTAATTTATTAATCACTTCCCTTCATAAAAAGATCACCTCCCATCATTGTTGACCTCTTTGTTTTCATTGTTTTAGCTGCTCGGTGGACACCAAAGAGGGTCCAAGGCCTGGACCAATGGATTTAGCAGATTCTGGATATTACACTGCTAGAGACCCGTCGGTGGAAGGCAATGGCCCCCAACTATGGGTGGAAAGCCATGAACCACGGTAAATTGATCCCCTCTCCTTTCTGTCTCTATACGAACATAAGTAAATTTGCTAACCATATATTTTTCTTGATTCATGACTCCCACAGGGCTTTGTTACCTGCCTTGAAGTGAATATTTTAGATGATCATGTGGAAGCCGCGAGATTGCTGCAAAGTGCTCTCGCCCAAAATGGTGCCCTCGGATCTCCCTCCAGTTGAGGTGCTTCCTCCCGGAGTCCCTAGCCAGAGAACAAGCAACCAAAAACTGCAGCATTCTACCCCGGTTGGGGATAAAAATAATAAAATAAAGACCATAACAATCGATCCGACCACAGTGGTTGTTGTGGAAGACGGAGAAGCCAGTGATGAAGTGGCTCCCCTCCAAAGAAGAAGAATAACTTCATCAGCTCAACCGGGAGATCTTCAGAACCCCACTGCAAATGAGGTACAAGCACTTTGGGGCGAGTTTGATATAGTGGAGGATGTTGATTATCGCTTTCCAACCCCTATTGTTATTTTTGGTCTTGGGAGGTCAGACCCAGGGCCTCTTCCGCCTTCGGTCGATGAGCAACCAAAAATCAGCGTTGCTCCTGTTATAGTTGTATCTCATCCTTCAACGCCCATAACTTCACGTTCCTCAAATCCAATTGCACCTTTGCCACCAGCACCCGCTGCATCTCTTCGACGGGCAACGAACGCATGAGAGATGGGTATTTCTCCTCCCCAGTCTCATGACCACGGGAATTTGGGGCATTCACCCCTTTTTCCAGATCCTCGAGGGAAGAGGAATGTCACTCTCTCAGTTTTGAAGGGGTACCATCTATTGTCTAGTCCGGTGGAACTTGCCAACTATCTGAAGCCGCTGGCTTCAAAGAAGGATAAGAAACATATACACTCCCTTTAAAATGAGTGTTTGTTGATTAATGTGATGCATAATTGATGCGAGACTAAATTTCATGGTTTAGCATGTGATATACCATACATTTTATGAGCATTAATGATAAAATTACACTTGTTATGTGCTTAATGGAGTTTATTTTATGTGTAGGTGAATTGGAAATGGAAACGGAGCTAAAGGGATGCAAATACGTCAAAAATACGCAAAAGGAGACGCCCAGGCGATAGCCGGGCGTTTGCCCCCTAAAGCCAGGCCCCCCCTGGCGTTAGGGGGGCTTTTACCCCATAAGGCCAGGCCCCCCCCGGCGTTAGGGGGGAATTTTGTCCAAGTCCGAGTTTGACGAGTTTAAGTGTTTCCCAAGTGAAATAGAAGTCTCCTACACGGTTAGGGTTCGACCTAAGCCTATAAATAGACTCCTAAAAACACAAATAAGGGGGAATTTCGTAGATTAATAGTAGNGTTTAAACATGAGTAGCTAAGTTTTAATCTAGGGTTTTGGTAGAACCCGTTGGGGATGAATTTCTTTTGATATTAATATATTTTGGTTGATTATTCTCTATTTGTTCAACTACGTTCTTATTGTAGTTAATTAAATGGCCATCAATTAACTGTGCCTATTTAGTATGTATCTACTCGGGAGAGATTTCATATTTAGGTAATTGTTTGAACAACACCACTCCTAGAGTATAGACGAAAGTCATAACCGA
>ML409798.1:0-51989 GCA_005239525.1 Nicotiana knightiana | reverse complement strand
TGTTAGTTTTAGCACTTGGGTAGATGGATTTGACTTTTTAATAGTCAAATTCACCCCCTAGGTTGTGCCTAAAAAGTAACTGAGGGTGCTGAAAATTACCCTTTACAGATATAAAGTGGATAATCAAAGGCTCCTTAGAGGAAAGAATCTGAATCCTTTATTATGATCAAATTTATCCTCTTAAAATGCCTGCATAACCAAGTCAAGGAATTAATATGGACTGAAGGTTCAAAGTATGAAAATGACATTCCGGAGTTGAGTTAATCCTTTTATGATCATATTCACTGAGAAAGCGCATAAATAATTCTGCCAGATAGTATGGTTTAAACACACGCAATATCAGGATTAAAACTGACCTCTTCATGGTCAGTTTGGTTTTGGTAGTTGCATAACACCTAAATTGTATTGGGGTGTTCTACAGATTACAAAGAGAAGGCTCGAACGTAAGGCCTCAAGGGAGTTTCGAGTCAGCAAATTAGTTAGAGTCTTATTTTTTGTTTCTTTCATTCTGGAAAGTGTATAGCGGCAGTCAAGTTATAATCCCCCTGTATTTCTTTAGTTTTCATTGTAATGTAATTTAAGACTGGACTGTACGCTTAATTTCAGTTTTATTCATGTTCCTAAAATTTCGAGTTTTACATTTTTCTGTTCTGCAATGATATTAGACAAAAGAACGAATGTAAAATCTGTATGAACACCCCGTTTGGATTTTGGAAAAAATGGTTATTTCAAATTCAGCAGAGTTTCAACATGAATAGAATCAGTAGATTATCTTCAGTTTGTCTTGTGTCTCATAAATTTGCAAAAAATCAATGTATACATATGTGTGAACTTTAAACCTTTAGATGCGTGAGATTAGGTTGTTTAGAATTGGTAAGAATTACTGTTTCAAAATTAATAAAACCGCCTGTGGTATGATCTTTGTTAGAAATCATAAAATTCTGAAAGAAGTAGAGTGATTTCATCTTGCCCATTCGTATAAGAATTAACAAGTAACCTGTTTAGATATCTAATTTTATAAGTGTATATATCTGAACGAACAAGGGACATTCTGATTCCCATATTTTCCACCGTTGGCTAAAAACACATTCTTTTCAGAACTAATAGTCCTATTACAAGGAGAACTGACTTAGGATGGCCTAATGTGATAAAATGGGGCTAGATGAGGCCATAGCCCATAAGATGTTCTCTTAGAGAAAATGAATATTGTTTTAGGAGATCTTCTAGGTAGAATGAATACCTTTAGTTCGAAATTTTGATAAAAAATCAAATATTATACCGAAGCTACCTAACCAACACTCGGGAGCGACAACTCATGTCCCCATCTTCAACTTCAAATTATCATAAAAATCACATGTTGTAATTACGGGAGCATTTCATGTGGCGTAATTATAATGTGTCTAAAAATGACAAGTGCACACCATCGTGACTTGTTTTCAAGATAAGTCCATAAATATTAAAAGCGACTAAAAAGTGAAAAAAAAGGCTAAAAGCACAATAAGCAAAAAATATGTAAATAATCTNTCAATAAATAAATGGTGTCCCGGAACACCATAAAAAAAATCCGGGTGGCGACTCTGAAACCAATAAATAAATCCCAAATCCGCATAATGTCACTTAAATTGGAAAAAAACTCCCATATCCAACCCTTGTCGGAAAAAGGAGGTGTGACACTTATACCTGCTTTGTAAAATAAATTACATCTGTACCCGCTTTTGTGCATAACTTCAGCATGCGGGGCTGAAGTAGCAAAGACAATCACGCAAAACTTCAGCATTCTAGTAGACGGGCCTGAAGTAGCTTGCGAACTCTTCAGCTCTAGTAAATGGAGAACTTAAGCTCTAGAGCTGAAGTTTTTGTCTTTGTAAATGGGGAATTTAAGCATACGGGGCTGAAGTTCCCAAGTTATAATGACAACAACTTCAGCATACGGAGTTGAAGTTCCCCCAGTTACACTGGGAAACTTCAGCTCTAGAGCTGAAGTTTTGTCTTTTGTAAATGGGGAACTTCAACTGGGCTGAAGTTCCCAAGTTATAATGACAACAACTTCAGCATACGGAGCTGAAGTTTTGTCTTTTGTAAATTGGGAACTTCAGCATACGGGGCTGAAGTTCCCAAGTTATAATGACAACAACTTCACCATACGGAGCTGAAGTTCCCAGTTTACAAAGACAGAATTCTCTAGAGCTGAAGTTTTGTCTTTGTAACTAGGGAACTTCAGCCCCGTATGCTGAAGTTGTTGACTTTATAACTTGCGAACTTCAGCTGTAGAGCTTAAGTTTGTAACTGGGAAACTTCAGCTCTAGAGTTGAAGTTTTGTCTTTGTAACTGGGGAACTTCAGCCCCGTATGCTAAAGTTTTGTCTTTATAACTGGCGAACTTCAGCTTAACTGGTGAACTTCAGCTCAGCGAGGGAAAGGGGAGCTAGAGTTATTTAAAAAGTGGGTACAAGTTAAAAGTTTAAAAAAAATAAATATAGGTTAAATGGGAGCGACCAAATAGAGTGCCCCGCGTAATTTTTACTTGCATTTTGGATCAAGCTGCCATCTATCGATAAATAGTGAAGTCCACCAAAATCTGGAAAGTCGAAGGCCGACCTGTCGAAGGCCTAATGAGTGTTAATTAAATCCATTGGATAACAATCCATAAATTACGATGGATGGACTTTTTAAAAAGCATTGTTTATATTTCGGAGAAATTTAAAAATAGCTATATTTTGCAAGTGGTCATTCAAAAATAGCCATAGTTTTAAAAGTAATAGAAATTTAGTCACTTTTTATGTAAAGATAAATCTAAACAAAAATACTGTTCAAAATTCGGAAAATACTCCAGCATAATATATTGGAGTTCCAATATAATATACTGGACTTCCAGCATAATATACTGAAGTTCCAGTATAATATACCGATCCAACATAATATGCTGGAAGTTCATGCACATGTGCTCCAATCTCCAGTATATTATGCTGGAACTTTCTGCGTGCTAGAATTTCAGCATAATATGCTGGAAGTTCATACGCAGGTGCACCGATCTCCAGTATAGTATGCTGAAACTTTCAGTGTTGCAGCAAAATAGTAGCTATTTTTAATGATTTACTAAACGCTTGTTTTTTTGAATGACCAGTCCGAAAACTGGCTAGACCGTGCTATTTTTACTTTATTTTTGGGTAAACTATCCAATTTAACCTTTCAGAGTCAATAAGATTTTTCATATGAGAACATGACACCATAATACTAGAAAAAGACATACTAAGTGCAGTGATTACATGGCAAACAATTACAATTGGTGACATAAATACTTACTAAGGGGTGTTTGGTTTGAATACGATTTATGTCGGTATAAGTTATGTTGGGGTTAGTTATGTTGAGATTAATTATTCTAGTATTATTTTTTAATCCATTGTTTGGTATGATGTATTAAAAATGACAATTGCATAATTTCTAAGAAGAAGGTATAAGTTATCCTGACACTAATATCTCACCTTCTACAAGGTATAAGTTATCCCGATACTAATTTTAATTTCGGGATAACTTATACCAGGTTTGCTAACCAAATAAAATATTAAAGTGATATTAAATTTTTATACCATCGCTACACCTTCTTATACCTCGTACCAAACGACCCCCAGGAGAATAAACTGTAAGGGTGCAAGTCAATTGTCAAAGACTTTTTCTTTATTTAAACGTGTGATTCGAATGGATCCAATTGCTTTTTCATTTATACTCATTTTTATTATACATGTTAGACCAAATTTTTTTATTAAAGGCTATTGGAGCTCTCTTAAATGTGAATTTAAAGTTCGATTTTTGAAAATTTATGCGAGAGTCGAGGCTGAGATGGTTCGGACATGTTAAGAGAAGAAGCATTGATGCTCCTGTTTGGAGATGTGAGAGTTTGGACATGGAGAGTTTGAGAAGAGGTCGAGGTAGGCCTAAGAAGTACTGGGGAGAGGTGATTAGACAGGACATGTCGCTGCTTCAGCTCACTGAGGACATGACCCTTGATAGGAGGGTATGGAGGTCGAGGATTAAGGTAAAAGGTTAATGTGTAGTTTTTTTGTTGTTCACCGATAGTCTTAGTAGCATGCATGTCCATTCATATTCTTACATTTTTATTACGTTATGTGATTTTGTTCGTCTCAAGTATTGTATTCCCTCTTGCTATTATTTGGTACTACTTATCATGTATCTCTCTCTTTTTCTTTTCTCTTCCTTCTTTCTTTCTTTCTTGCTTTCCTCTTGTTCTTCTTACCCTTCTTGAGCCGAGGGTCTATTCGAAATAGCCTCTCTACCTGCATTAGGTAAGGGTAAGGTCTGCGTACAGACTACCCTCCCCAGACCCCACCTACTGGGATCATACTGGGTTTTTTGTTGTTGTTGTTGTTGTTGTTGTTGTTGTTGTTATTGTTGTAGATTTTTGAAAATTTCGGGTGGGTATTGTTGAAATAGATTGGGTACATCTTAACAAGGTTGAATCTCAATTTGGGACATTTGATTGAGAATTGAGGAGGTTTAAATGGAAATTTGAGCTAAATCCGAAGTACAGAAGATGAACATAGAAGTATCTCAGTGTGTATCATCTGTGCATCACTTGTGTATCATATATGCATTAAATGTGTATTTCTTTATTTATCGTATATGTATTAAATGTGTATTTATTTTTGTATCCCATGCATATACATATATGTATGCATGTGAGATACATGTTAAATACATGTGTCGTAGAGAAGCTTTAAACTCAATTTCAACTAGCTTTCTCACTTAAAGCTAGTCCAAATCACCTTTAATCTTCCTCAGAAATTTATGTGTTACATCATGTATATGTTTTCGACAAATTTCAATCATCCATTAGAAAAAAAAAACTTTTTTGCCTATGCTTTTTAATATTGTATATTATTAATAACAAATTTTAATTCCAAACTAGTACAAATTATCTCAAATCTCTCTCAAAATGTATATATTGCTTTGTTAATATATTTACAACTATTATTAAACATAACCTTTGAAAAAAGTTATTTTTTGCCTAGATTTTTTTAAATGTTATTGTAACGACCCAACCGGTCGTTTGGAGCATTTGCACTTTGCTCAGTAGTTTGAGGGCACGAGTATCTCTGCATGATGTATTATAACTTTTATGAATCATCGGTTTTGATTTTCAGGTTATTCAAAATTGATTTGGAAGGATGAATTTCATGAATTGAAGCTTTACGATAGAAGAGTTGACCAAGTTTATTTTTTAGCATTTGAATTCGGATAGGAGTTTTGATGGTTCCGTTAGGTCCAGACGATGATTTTAAACTCGGGCATATGCTCGAATTTGCATTTAGATATTTCTAGAAAGATTCGACACTAACTGGCGAAAGTTAGAAAGTGGAAGGTTTGGAAAGTTCACAAGTTTGACCGAGAGATGACTTTGATGATATCGGGTTCGAACTGTGGTTCTGGGGATTGAAATACTTCCTTATGTAATTTTTGACTTGGGTGAAAAATTTGAATTCATTCCGAGTTGATTTGATATATTTCGGCGCGAGTTTTGGAAAGTTCGAAAGTTCATTAAGTTTGATTTGAGGTGTGATTCATTATTTTGATGTTGTTATGCGTGATTTGAGGCCCCAAGAAGGTCCGTGTTATGTTGTGGGACTTGTTGGTATGTTCGTACGATGTCCCGGGGGGCTTGGGGTGAGTTTTAGATAGGTTTGGGTTATGTTTTGCTCGTTTTTCTTATGTTTCGACGTCGTTTCTTCAAGCATAAATGGTACCATATGAAGCAAATGAGCACCAATTTTTATTTTAATTGATGCATTAGATCCGTGTCATAACCACAGAGCTATAGCAAAAAGAATCATCGAATTTAGACATCGTATGTGGAGTTTATAGTTATTTAACTAAGAATTGAGTTGTCAGATTTTTTAGATTAGTTACGAAATGACCACTGACTTCGTTTTTAAAAAATCTGCACTATTTCAAATATTGAAACCAACATATCTCCTTCATTATAAGGTCAAATGGAGTGATTCAAAAGCCTAAATTACCTGAAATTTCACAAATAATCCATTGGAGGTATCAAAAGTGAGTTTTGGGATCATTTGACACACGAGAATAAGCAGAAAAACTAGGCAAAAATATTTAATATCGAGGGTTTGTTCATTTGACTATATTTTGAGTTGGGGAGCTCGGACTTGGGCAATTTTGGAGGCGATTTTTACCATGTGGATTGAGTTAAGTAAGCTATACTTGATTTTGGTTATATCTCATGAATCAATCTTCATTTTTGGCATTTGATTGATGATTTCAAAGTAAAATTTGGAGAATTTGGTCTAAAATTCCATAATGTGGATTTTGAGTTTTGAACATCGATTCAGAGTCGGATTTGAGTGAAACTAGTATGGATGGAATTGTAATTAAATGAGTTATCGGATTTTGTAAGTTTCATCGAATCCTGAGGTGCGAGCCCGGGTTTGACTTTTTGGTTGACTTTGGAATTTTGATTAAAGATTCAACATTTATTGATTGAGTTTGTTTTCTGGGACATTATTTGATGTATTGGAGTTTCTTTTGGCTAGTTTCGAGCCGTTCGGAGGTTGGTAGGCGCGGGATGGAATTTTTGAAGCATCGTTTGGCTTGCTCGGTATCGATTTGTCTTGTTTGAGGTAAGTGTCTTGCCTAACTTTGTTGAGAAATTTTTTTTGATTAAGTGTTGTTGTTTGCTACATGCGAGGGTGATGCATATATGAGGTGACGAGCGTATATGCATGTTCCAGGATTAATCGTGCTCGGAGGTAAATTATGCGATTAATCGTGCCTTGTAGAATTACCTGACCTTCTTGCTTCATGTGTTACTTGACTTCTAGATTACTAAGAATACGAAATCAAATGTTAGAAACCAAGATTTTATTTATTATAACTTGATTAAAATTTGACGAGTCGGGTTAGGTGCCATCACGACCTGTGGATTAGGTGCCATCACGACTTGTGGATTTTGGATCGTGACAAGTTGGTATGAGAGCTCTAGGTTCATATTTTCTACGAGTCATGAACAAGTGTCTAGTAGAGTCTTGCGGATCGGGATGATGACGTCCATACCTATCTTCGAGAGGATACGGGGCCTTTAGGATAAACTTCCCATCTTTCTTTCCTTATCGTGCAACATTGATTCAGTTTGAAGTGTAACTCTTTGAATTCCTTCAACGCATTGGTATGCACATGTGAGCGCTCGGTATCGGCTGTGCATCGACGGCTTGTGATTCCATGGATGAGGAGCGAGATGTGATTTCTGGGTGTTGATGATGGGTTAGTCTGGAGGACTTGAGTTCGGGTTTTGGCTGTAGCTTGAGCCTGGGGATTTCGGTTGTGTGAGCATGTGCTTTTGGACTTATACGTTTAGTTGTGTCCCTATGAGTGGAATTTATGGCCGGCGAGTGGTTGGATGACTAAATGATGAGTAGGATATGACTGTGGGCTATGTTCAGATGATTTGAATGTGACGAGAAGAGTATGCTTGAGGTGTAAAAAGGACTAATGGGTGCTTGAATGTCTTGATGTGACGTATATTCTCGAGTTATGAGTGTGTTGAAAGGTTTTTCAGGTTGTTTAATTGTGGAATGAATTGGGTTCTCATGCCTTATTGATGAGTTCAGACTCAGGAAAATTAAGTGATGGCGTAGTAGTTGTGGCTAGAATCTGATATTTACATTGGATGGTGTCGAAACTCACGGTATTTCTATATCATTGTGAATTAAACATTTTAGTATCAAGAAGGTGAAGGAAACGACTTTAGATTCACAGAAGGTCTCTTTTGAGTGGGTGTCTCGGTTGTGGTACTTTGGGTGGTAAGAGGGAATACAACATCTTATGGGCCTTAGGGAGGTGTGGTTTTTATGATAGGGATCTCTTATGGAGAGGTTTGTGGTAAGGACCGCGATGTTCTCGCAAGGAAGGGTATCAAATTGAGGGTAATTTGGAAGGACTCGGAGAAGTAGGGCAGTTTGATTATAGGTTGGATTAGCACAGTAATGATATGATATGTTCTTTGGGTGCTTATGATGTGGTGAGTCTCCATAGGTGTTTCGTGGCAATGCTCTTGGATTTTGGCGATTACGTGACTTGGTTGAGTTAGAGGGATTCGATTCTTATAACTTGGTTATGTGCAAATGGATTCCAAAGAGTTCTCGATGATTTATATCACTGTTCGAGGTGTGTATTCCTACTGGTGTGAGGAACATATTGCGTACTGAGATTTTCTTCTGGATGAGATCAAATAGAAGGTTTATAACTGATCGGGTATGTATTCTGCTGGCGACTCGGAGTTGATCATAAGATTCTCGTGCTTTTCATATGATGGTATGATAGATACGGTGTGTTGTGTAGGATTGAGATTCACATGTGCAAGGTCACAGTTCGGTTTGAAGGGAAGGTCATGAATTCTTAGACAACACGGACGGTTTCAGATGTCTAGATGAATCCTATTACTACTTGGTATTGCCTGAGAAGGGTGTGCGTTTCAGAAGGCGCATTGTGTTTTGACTTACGGATGCTTCATTGGTATTCCGGTGCTCGCCTAGTTGATCAACTCCTGATATTTAGATTTTTCTATGTGGCACGGAAGAATTATAGAAGTATTCCTCGTAGGATGATCGTGTATGAGAGATGTGTTAGACCTTCGGGCGGTGGAGTTGGGATCAGGTATGGTGATTCGTGTGTTCTATGGATTTGGAGACTGGGAGTTCACAAAAGCAAATTGTTTCATGATTGTTACTGTGAAAATGTGGCCAAAGCTAGCCAGATGATAGTATGTGTTATGGTTATGTCGTTGTGGACTTTTGGAAGGCTATTTGTCCATTCAGGAATGACCGGAGTTAATTTGGGGCCTATTGGTAGGCCCAATGAGGATGTTTATTCTGTATCAGATCATATTTGCTTGCTCATGTGCATCTGTTACCACAAGTATATAATCGGGCAGAATAGATATTTTTCGCGCCTTGGTCTAATCATGTGTTTCTCTATTATGCTATGACGGGTTGTGAGGGTTACACGATTCTTCGCACACATATTGTAATTCTGTTTAGGCCTTATGGCGTTATGGGCAAGATGGCCTTCGTGATGTTGACTTGATTATTGCTCCATAGTTGTGCTTGTCTTCTTCAGTATTGTTTGTCCCTAATCATTTTACCACAGTTATATTTGTGCACTCTATCGTGCTTGATGTTGACACACATATGATCAGTGAGACCGAGTATTATGGATCGATAGGTACCCTATGTGGATTGATATGATGGGATCGGGTTGCGCCCCGCAACGGTACTGTGATGGAATGTAACTCTTTATATTTATTTCTTGTATTTTGCTTTCACCTTGGGAAAATAGTTCATAGGAAAATGTTAAAAATTTCCCTGCCTACTTAACTGCTTAGTAGCCTTCTTATTTAACTTTCTTACTATTATTTGTCATGTCTGAATTATTACTTGTTGGTGTACGAGACCGCGTTGTGTGGGGATCCATATGGTTTTTGGTGACACTTGTCCGTTGGACTACTTGTATTGGCTGGGATGAGGTTTCTAGACCTGAGATTTGCACTATAGTATTGGGATAAGGAATGTTTGAAAGACTGATACCATATTTTTGCTAAGGATTTGGGCAATGGACCTGGTCGGACAAGTGAGCTTCTTGGCTTATTGATCATATGACTGGTTAAGAGATTTTGTGTGTTCCTTTCATCATCGGCACTGTATGAAGGTTTTGAACGAGGTATTATTTGATATGAGGTTTACTACTGGTACCGGATTTGTTTTTGGGCAGCCATGGTGGTCAGCAGTTACTGCTGTGAGTATCTGAGTGATGGAGCATATCATGTGATTACATCTTGGGTTATGGTTATGACTTAATAAATCTTGTTCAGACTTATACAGTGTGTATATGCAAGATTTGGGTCTTGTAATGAATTTCGGATGTTGGAAATTGGGTTCTAAGATTTACGGACTAAGGTTGAAGTATGGATCTCCTGTTATAATGTGTTAGTAGGATTATATGGAGCAGGGTGACGTGGGATCACCCCCGGGTATGTGCATGGAAAGGTTACACCGTGATTTGATGTCCTTTGAACAACTCTTGGCACGTTCGAGGACGAACATATGTCCCACGATCGTTTTGATCATTTCACTTTTCTCGATAGTTTGAGGGAACGAGTATCTCCACATGATGTATTATGACTTGTATAAATCGTCAGTTTTGGTTTCAGATTATTCGAAATCGATTTGGAAGAATGAATTTCATGAATTAAAGCTTTACGATGGAAGGGTTGACCAAGTTTGACTTTTTAGCGTTTGACCTTGGATTGGAGTTTTGATGGTTCCTTTAGGTATAGATGGTTATTTTCTACTCAGGTGTACGCCCGGGTTTGCATTTGGATATTTATAGAAGGATTCGGCACTAATTGGCGAAAGTTAGAAATTTGAAGGTTTGAAAAGTTCACAAGTTTGACCGAGAGATGACTTTGATGATATTGGGTTCGAATTGTGGTTTCAGGGATTGAAATAGTTTCTTTATGTCATTTGTGACTTGTATGAAAGATTTGAGTTCATTCCGAGTTGATTTGATATGTTTCGGCGCAAGTTTTTGAAAGTTCGAAAGTTCATTAAGTTTCATTTGAGGTGCGATTTGTCGTTTTGATGTTGTTATATGTGATTTGAGGCCTCTAGTAGGTCCTTGTTATGTTATGGGACTTTTTAGTATGTTCGTACGAGATCCCGAGGGGGCTCGGGTGAGTTTCGGATAGGTTTGAGTGTGTTGCGCTCGTTTTTCTTATGTTTCGATGTCGTTTCTTCAGGCATAAATGATACCATATTAAGCAAATAAGCTCCAATTTCTGTTTTGATTGATGCATTAGATCCTTATCAAAATTACGGAGTCATAGCAAAAAGAATCATCAAATTTGGACATCGTATGTGGAGTTCATAGTTATTTAACTAAGAATTGAGTTGTCAGATTTTTTAGATTAGTTACGAAATGACCACTGACTTCGTATTTAAAAATCTGCACTATTTCAAATATTGAAACCAACATATCTCCTTTATTATAAGGTCAAATGGAGTGATTCAAAAGCCTAAATTGCCTGAAATTTCACAAGGAATCCATTGGAGGTATAAAAAGCGAGTTTAGGGATCATTTGGCATACGAAAAAAGGTAGAACAACTGGGCAAAAATACTTAATATCGAGGGTTTGTTCATTTGGTCATATTTTGAGTTGGGAAGCTCGGATTTGTACAATTTTTAGTGGAGATTTTCACCATATGGATTGAGTTAAGTGTCCTATATTCGATTTTGGTTATATTTCATGAGTCATCTTCGTTTTTGGCATTTTTATTGTTGATTTCAAAGTAAAAGTTTGGGTTTTTTTTTCTTAAATTTCATAAAGGAAATTTTTTTGTTTTGAACATCGATTTGAAGTCGTATTTGAGTGAAAATAGTATGGTTGGACTCGTAAATGAATGTGTTGTCGGATTTTGTGAGTTTCATCGCATTCCGAGGTGCGGGCCCGGGTTTGACCTTTTGGTTGACTTTGGGCTTTTGAATAAAGACTCGACCTTTATCGATTGGGTTTGTTTCCTGGGAAATTATTTGATGCATTCGAGTTGCTTTTGGCAAGTTTCGAGCCGTTCGGAGGTCCGTTGGCACGAGATGTCATTTTTGGAGCATTGACTTGCTCTATATCGATTTGGCCTGTTTGAGGTAAGTGTCTTATCTAAATTTGTTGAGACAATTTTTCCTACTAATTGCCATTGTTTGCTACTTGTGAGGGTGATGCATATATGAGGTGACGAGCGTATATGCATGTGCCAGGGTTAATCATACTCGGGGGTATATTATACGATTAATTTTGCCTTGTAGAATTACGTGACCTTTTTGCTTCATGTGTTACTTGACTTCTAGATTATTAAGAATACATAATTAAGTATTAGAAAACAAGATTTAGTTTATAATAAGTTGAATAACATTTGACAGGATTTTGAGAAATACTGATTGATCTCACCCAAGTCACACCTCAATTGGGGGTTGTGAAGCGGTCGATTGCAATAATAATACCCATCTACAAGTCGGGATCGAATCCACAGGGAGCATAGAAGAGATTAGTGGTATATATTTGGACTAAGCACATGAATTGTCTAAGTTGCATTTCCACAAACTTTGTTTTGATCTTACTTCTGAAATTATACTAAGGATTGCATTTTGTAAAATATGAAATTAGTGAATAATATTTTTTTTGTTGTTTTTCAAATATGTAAAAAGGTCTAGGTTGTGACTTCCGCCTAGGTGTTTGTCTAACGGGTTATAAGCTTTAGAGCGAGTTTCGTTGGTGGGGGCGTATTATAGCAATCAACACATAAGTACCCACGCAATACCTCTCGGTAAGAGAGTGGTTTTGCCCAAGTCCAAATTGATATTGTACAAAACAGTTGATAAATTGATCAAGTCGGGTTTTACTATTTCTAGATTCAACCCTTTAATTGGGACTATCAATCTCTTGATTTCATCCCAAATTCTTGTTAGCCAAGTTTCCTAGACTAAGTTTCTCTTTATCATATAGAGACTAAGTCAAATAGGCTTGAACTAATAATTGCAATCATTAATTCTACAATTATAGAAAGAATTAGGCAAAATAATATACACCAAATCATAAATAATCCCTAAATCAAACACCCATTAGGTTCCCACACTAGGGTTGGGTCACAACCCTAGCCAGAAATTTAGCTACTCATAGTGGGTAATAAATAAAATAAAGAAGAAAAGATGATAAAACTCATATTGAAAGATTAATAGATGAAAATCTAATGTAAAATCAACAATATAAGCTAAATTTTCCTAAAAGGGTAAAGAAAAACGATTATAGAACTTCTGGTATTCAAAACGGTAACCTAATTTCGTCAAAAAAGTCTATTTATACACAGCTGAAATTTTCAAACAAAATTGCTCTTTTGGAGGTTCTGTAGCCTCACAATTCTATGTGTGGTCTGCACTTTGCTGCATTTATTGACATGAGTTGGTTATAGAACCGCACAATTCTGCACTGCGACCGCATCTATTGAGTTTTGGGGGCCGCATAATTCTGGGTGCGGCCCCAAATTTGATTTCTGCAGCCGCACAATTATAGTGCGGTCCGCAGTTCTTGTTGGGCTTGGATGTGGAACTCTCTGAACCTTGAATTCTGCAGCCGCCAATCATTGTGCGATCCGCACTTTACACTGCAGCACTGTTGATTTTTCTTCATGTTCTGCGGCCACAAACAAATTTCTGCGGTTCGCGCTTGAGCCTTTTTGCTTGACTTTTGTCCTTGTTAAAAAGCACTCTTTCTTGAGTTAAATGTCATCATAATGGCTCATTTCCAATACTCCTGCAAGTGAGCATATTTCATCAGTTTTCAGGAATACCTTTAAACATTTTTGAACTAAAACGAAAGTCAAAAGGCGCAAATAAGTAGTCAAAATCCTCACTTATCAACTCCCCCAAACTTAAACTTTTGCTTGTCCTCAAGCAAATAAGGTAATTCCCACCTCCACGAGAAAAGAGCTATTCCAGCTATTCTAAGGTGAATCAAACACACATCAATTGGGATCAACAATTACCCACAACACTTATGAATTATCAACAAGGCAATGACTTGAAGTCTTAAGCACAAATAATTCTAATGTGACACTTGAGCATCAAGAGTTGACTTTACTCATCAAAGAAGTTCGCTCTTTCATGTAGGTCACTATGGATCCCAATCTCCTCCTCCTCTACTCTCTGTTAGCTTATCTCACTTAAGAATGTAGCACTCAATTCAAGGATTTGTGAAACATTCGCTCATCTCTCTCAAAAGAATATCACAAGTATGGCTATAAGTACCACATGCTTGCCCCTCCTGTAAATCACCACTAATTTAAGTTCACTCTGCTTGAAATCATGTTGGGTTTTTTCGGAATGTAAGGAAGGCTTTTGGACTAAGGTAGGAAATGTTGGTTTAGAACAGGTTCATCTTTCCTTAAGCACTCTATTTTCTCTTGTTGGCTCATGCTTTGCTGAATTTTTGAGTCATTAATTTTTTCTTAGGGGAACTAGAGAGACATGACATCACTCTTTCTTGGTCATGACATTCATTTTCTCCTTCTTTTTTTTTCTCCATTCTTTGCACTTTTTCTTTTCTTTGAATCCCTTCAACTCTTCAATTTATTCACTTTCTTTTTGTATTTTTCTTTTGTTCTTTCTTTTGTTTTCTTTGCCTTTCCTTTTCTTCATTTCTTTTCTCTTTTTGTACCTTGATACCACTTTCAAACTCCTCGTCTCTCCCCCAAACTTATGTTTTCGCCAATTGTTTCTCATGAGTGTTAAGGAAAGCTCGGGTGCCAAGAGAGGGTCACTACAAAACGGGTAAAAGGCTTGTAACATGGTTATCAAATGAGAAAGGCTTTAGGCTCAAAAGGGTTGACTAGGGATAACATCATTGGTGGGCCATGAAAAATTTCAAAACGGATCAAGGAGATCCTACAATAATTTCTCAAGCCAAGCAAAACTTAAAATTTTTCCTAGAAACACATCAGGGCAAGTTCTAGACCATTCGTACAGGTACTTGGACTTGCAACAAAACATATCACATCTCACACAACTTTATTGTTAAAGAGGATAGATTCAAGGGCCCACAATAATCATATTCAAGATTAAAAATCACTAATGGTTCAACTAAACCACTTGATGATTGCCTCAGTCAACACAAGAGTTACAAGGTCACTAACTAGAGCCATTTTTTCCAAGAACTTGTTTTTAATCATAAGCGTGTAGTTAAGTGTGTTGGTACCAAGTGAAGCATGCTTGAGTCTCTTATTCCTTATTACTACTACTTTTTTACCTAAACACAAAAAATGGACTTAATCCCTTAAGAAGGTTGTCACGCCATCCATTGTTGAGAAGTCACCCGGTTCACACAAAAACACCTTTGGAAAGAATGGTGACATTAAGAGAACTAAAGGTATTGATCACTTAAACATAAAAAAGAATCTATCAAATCAAAAAGAAACTATTAAGGTAACTAAACATCTAGACTACTAAGAAAACAAAATAAAGAAGCTATGAAATAAACTACTGAAAGCAAAAATGAATATACAAACTTAGAATGGGAAATAAAATATATACATCAATAGAGAGAGAAGGATATATACATAATGAAAATGAAAATAAAAATAAAAAAAGAGTATTATAGTTATTACAGGCCAATGTCAAATGTCATATCAAATCAAAATAGACCACCCCCTTGAATAAGAATAAGCATTGTCCTCAATGCTTAACAAAAATCAAAATAAGGAACAAAAAGAGTAAAGAGGACTCCCTATGTGGTCTTAGTGAGAATAGCAGCATCACCACCCTCAGGCTCCTCCAACTGGATCTTATCATCCTCTGCTCGGGGAGTAGCGGGGTTGGTGAACATTTGTAGCACCTCCTCAGTAGTGTAGGCAGCAAGGTCTGGCTCGTCAGACTGGCCAGTTGGTGCCACTAGTGCTGATGATGCTGCTGGGTCTGCTGGTAGTGATGGATGTGTCTCCATCAGTAAATCAAATGGAAGATCGCCAGTTGCTGCTATCTTGGTCACCTCAAGTCTCAACTTGTCCACTGATTTTCTCGAAGCCTGGGATTTTCTCATTTTCTTCACCTGCTTCCCTAACTCCTCAATTTCTCCCCATGTGCCACCAAAGTGTCCATAATAGTCTTCTAATTGTCCAATATATTCTTCAAAGTTTCCTCCACACACAGAGGAACTTGGGGTGCTGGGGTAGACGAGTGTGCTGCAACATCACTGGATATGTCAGATAGCTTTGCAGTAGCTATCTGCATCTAGTTGTTGAGACTCGCCAGTGTCTGGGAGACTCGCAGCGGAGTGAGTGGATAAGTGGAAGAGGAAGGCACTGACACTGATGTTGATGACCCTGAAGATGGAGGTGGTGGCATGGAAGCTGTCTCAATGGAAGGCCCGACTGCTGTGGAAGGCATGGAAGCAGTAGAAGGCATAGCAGCTGTCTCAATGGAAGGCCCGACTGCTGTGAAAGGCATGGAAGCAGTAGAAGTCATAGCAGCTGAATCTGCAACTACCACCGATGGCTCATCAGACTGGTCTACAGTAGTAGTCGACTTACCCATATTCTTGGGGTTCCTTGGGTCCTTTAGAGAGTACCAGGAGAAAGGCTTCTTAACCCGAACCTTCATATCAAAGTTCTTGGGCTCCACTCCCGCATCCGTGAGATACTCTGTGATAGTGTTGGGATACGGGTAGGAGCTCTCACCCTGCCTGACAACCACCAATATGTTGACCGACATGATAGAACCCACATTGATTGGGAACCCGGCCATGATGGATGCAACTAAGACTGCCCAGGGGATTGGAAGGTTGTTCTCATTCTGGCTTGGGTCTATGCGGCTTCACACAAATTCTTACCACCCTTTTGCCTCAAAGTTGAGGGTAGCCCGCGTAATGGGAACCCCCGCTGTGATCCATGGTGGTGGTGGTCTTGGAGCTTCTAAAATCTATGATAACCAAGGGTGAGATGCATCACCCATTGAAAACTTCCCCAAATATTACACCGACTTTACCTCCTCGAACCCCAAATAAGTTTTCAAGGTGCTCTGATCAAATATGACCTACAGGTTCCTCACCTTGGTCACCTTAGTCCCCTTTTTGATATGTGCCACCTGGCATAAAAATCCCGGACCAAATGCTCCTTGGAATTCATAACACTCTAAGTGAACCATGCCCACCATTTTCTCTCCCTGAACTGCTTAGCCACATTCGGATTGAATCTATCCAAATCCTTCAAAAGAAACTGTCGCTCAAGTGAGAGCGATCTCTGGGGCCACCACTCTCAGAAACTGGTAAAGGATGTTAGGCTCACGAATCTATCTTCCCAAATCTCCTTTTTCTTAGACCTCTCTAGGCCGAAAACTCTAGTATCACCCCCTCTACCATCATTTAGAATATCATCATCATCATCAACTGTGACTGGTGCGGCGAGGGTGTGAGTAGATGAGGGTTCTGAACCCTGGCTGCCATCTTCTGAACCCTCAGAAGAGCTTGCTGAGGTGGAAGGCTCATTGCAGATCTGGTATCTCCCAGAGAATTGTTGTGGCTGAGATTGGGCCTCAGGTTGTGCCTCCACTGAATGGCCCTCAGATTAGGGATGGGCATAGAATTCCGAATCGAACCGAATTTATTTGGTATTTCGATTTTGATTTTTTCGATATTTCAATTTATTTAGGTACATAAATTTTATTATTTCGGTAATTCAGTTCGGTATACGGTATTGGATTTTTGATATTTCGGTATTTTGGTATGCCGAATTACAGTATTGGGTTTTCACCATGTTTCTCTATTAAAAATTTAAAAAAAAGGAAAACTTG
The DNA here is from genome assembly GCA_005239525.1 of Nicotiana knightiana. Taxonomy (NCBI): domain Eukaryota; kingdom Viridiplantae; phylum Streptophyta; class Magnoliopsida; order Solanales; family Solanaceae; genus Nicotiana; species Nicotiana knightiana. Next base: position 34,578 of record ML409798.1, on the reverse strand, counting down.
AAATGATACAAACATTTGGAAAGTTTTTGTCCTAATCAGTAACTAACCTCTTGTCTGAATCTTTGTGTCCAATATAAATAAATAAGTAACCAACTTCTGCTTCCAATCGTTAATTTTTCAAAACAAAAAATAAAAAGCAGCCTTGTGTATATAAACACTAAAAATACTAGTCTTGTATAATATATTTCCTTTTCCAATTCAATGGCCAATTCTTCTTCTTCGTGAGAGATAAAAATCCAATCAAAGGGTTCCTCCAAAGAATGATTTTGACAAACCACTCTACTTACCGTGAAAGTATGAAATATATTGTGCAAAATACAGAGAACGGGTATAAAAGTGTAAGGCAGTAAAAAAATAGTGATTTGAAAAACAAAAAGAAGATAAGGACAATCTCAACCAGCCTTCATTCATAATGAATGCGCTTCGATTAAAGAATAGTAGAAAATATAACTACACAAGGAACTACCCAAGTCAAAATAAATGATTTCTTCTTCTCAATATCAGAAGTTAAATCCATACAATGGGAAGTTAAAGACTCAACTTTAAGCCGTGCAAATGACAAAATATATGAGAAGAAGGATAAAGATATACATAGAGGTTAGCCAGAGGGTAAATTTCTACGCATTTGGTCTATGTTAAATCGTATTTGGACATAACATAGTGATTTCAAGAATTAATGGAGGTCAACATGTATTAGCACAATGATCAACATGGATTACATTAGTTAATAGAGTGGGGGAGATAGTAAAGATTTGGTTTAAACCGAAACCGTACCGAACCAAAATAAGAAATACCGAATCGTACCGAAATATTTTGGTACGGTATTTGGTATGCACAATTGATAAACCAAATACCGAACCGAAATTCTTAAATATCGAACTGAAATACCGAATGCCCACTCCTACCTCAGATGTTTCCCTAGACGGGATGTAAGAACTTGATTCAGAGAGCTTTGTGGCCCTACCTCTCCCTGTGGTTGGCTTCTTTGATATCCCTTTTTGGACCGATAGAGGTGGGTACCCATGTCTCGGCCTCAGGAGGGTTCACCCCTCCCCTTAGAAGTATCACCGCGTCTTCTTGATCGAACCACTGTCTGCAATACATATCAACATGAGTCAGTTAAAGTTCAAAAACAGACTATAAAATAGTTGCTGACAAAACAGTGTGCAGAGGGGGAAGTGCGGTCCGTACAATTTTGGGTGCGATCGTCGAATGGCTTGTGTGGACCATACAATTTTGGAAGTGCGATCGCACAATTGAAGTGCGGTCCGCACAATTCAATGCCTAAAAATACCACTTCTCTTAAGTTTTGATCTGCGACCGTAATCACTTTTCTACAGCCGCAGTTCAGTTTCTGCGGACTGCACAATTTTGAGTGTGGTCCGCACAATTCATGCACAGACTTTGCCCTAGCCAAAGGATCTACGAAAAACACAATTTCTTGTGCAGCCGCACAATTCAAAATTACATGGTAGTAAATATAGGGTTTTTTAATTTAGCATAATTTGGGCATGGTATTGGCAATATACACAAGATACACAGTTTACCCAACCCCCAATTCGCAACTAGAAGATTACCCACACAATTTCAGGCATACATGATGATGATTTTGACATTTAGGCCTAAAAATAACAAAACTAATTAAGAACAAAAATTAAGAAATGTGAAAAATCTAAACATGAATTGAACATACCAGTAATGAAGGATGCAGGGAAGAATCTAAGGTGATGAAATGAGAGTGATGCTTGAATCAAATTAGTGTGTTGTGCTTGATTTAGTGTCAAATACTCAGTGTGTGTAAAATTTGAACAGTGTAAGGAGGCCACTGTTTATAGGTTGACCGATTTAGGGAAAAGTTTTGAAGCTGAGTGCAGCCACACAATTTTGTGTGCGGTCTGCACTCTTTACCTGATACCATTTCCCTTCTTTGAAGATCTGCAATCCGCACAATTTTGGGTGCGGCCGCATATTTTTGTGTGGACCCCACAATTCCGTGTGCGGCCGCAGATCGGCCCTTTCTCTAAAATGCAAACTTCAGAGAGTTTGCAATTTTGTGATCTCCAGTTGTGTGGCCGCAGACTCCTTCCGCTGTGGAATTCAAGATTGTGCGGTCCGCACAATAAATGTGAGGTTCGCACAATAAATATCTGGTCCGCACTTTTTCCATACTTAGCCATTTTTTTCTGAGCACAGTTCCTGCAAAGCACACTCATTCCTGCAACATACTTCAAAACCAGTTAGCACAAAACAAGACCTATATAAATAAGAAATAAAAGAAAAACAAAAAAGAAACATGGGTTGCCTCCCATGAAGCGCCCGATTTAACGTTGCAGCACAATGCAGATTACCATCAATCACTTGAAATGAATTAATGCCACGACGTGGCCATCATCAAGTTTTCCCAAATAATGCTTCACCCGATGGCCATTGACTCTAACACTTCATCATTTTTATTCTTCAAGTCTAATGCACCAAAGGGTGTCACATTCACAACCTCAAACGGGCCACTCCATTTAGACTTCAACTTGCTCGGAATCATCTGTAACCGAGAATCGAACAATAACACAAGATCACCTTCTTTGAACTCCTTGTTCCAAATGTACTTGTCATGGAGGTACTTTATCTTCTCCTTGTATAAGGAAGAACTTATATATGCATGGTACCGGAATTCATCTAGCTCATTCAATTGGGCCACCCTTAAGTTGGCGGCGACATCCCACTCAAGATTTAGCTTCTTCAATGCCCACATGGCCTTGTGCTCAAGTTCCACCAGAAGGTGACAAGCTTTCCCGAACACCAACCGGTATGGAGACATCCCAATCGGTGTTTTGTAAGCCGTCCTATAAGCCCATAGATCATCATCAAGTTTCTTTGACCAATCCGTCTAGTTGTGATTCAGTGTCTTTGAAGACTTCCACTTGTCCACTTTCTTGAGGGTGATAAGGGGTCGTGACTTTGTGAGTGACACCATACTTGGTAAGTAAGGTATCAAAAGCTTTGTTACAAAAGTTCATTCCCCCATTACTTATAATGTCCCTTGGAGTACTAAATCTTGTAAAGATGTTATTTTTCAAAAATGCCACCACACTTCGAGCTTTGTTGTTGGATAGAGGAACGGCCTCAACCCATTTTGGCACATAGTTCATAACTACCAAAATGTAGGTGTTCCCACAAGAGCTTACGAACGGTCCCATGAAATCAATTCCCCACACATCTAAAATATCAATCTCCAAGATGGTGGTGAGGGGAATCTCATTTTTCTTTGAAGTCCCACCGTCCCTTTGACATTCATCACAACGTTTGACTAGATCACTTGCGTCCTTGTAGAGAGTAAGACAATAGAATCCAAAAATCAACAGTTTTTCCGTTGTTCTCGCTCCACCGTGGTGACCACTGTATGGTCAAGAGTGGCATGCCCCAAGAATTTTAGCTTGTTCCTCCTCCGGCACACCTTCGAATCACATCATCGGTACAAATCTAGAAGAGGTCGGTTCATCCCAATAGTAGTCAAGGCAATCCCATTTGAGATTCTTCCTTTCGTTTGAAGAGAACACATTCGGTACAATACCACTCACAAGATAATTTCCTAAGTCGGTAAACCATGGTATCTCGAGTCATCGAAATGGCTAGAAGTTGCTCGTTTGGGAAAGAGTCATTAATTTCAAGGTCGTCATGTGGCCTCCCATCCTCCTCCAAGCGAGACAAGTGGTCTGCCACTTGGTTTACACTGACTTTGCAGTCTTGGACTTGTAGATCGAACTCTTGCAATAAAATCATCATCTCATTAACCACGCCTTTGAATTTTTCTTGCTAATTAGGTACCGAAGCCATCAAGTACGGGCAGAATTTCTCCATAGAAAAAACAATAGCAAGGAGCTCTTTTTCGGTCAGTATGTAATTGACTTGGGCATCGTTCATGGTCTTACTAGCATAGTAGACCGGATGGAAGATTTTATTGATATATTTCCCCAAAACTGCTTCGACCGCCACATCACTTGCGTCACACATGAGCTCAAAAGGCGAGCTCCAATCCAGTGTGGTGATAATAGGAGTAGTTGTCAATTTGAACTTGAGAAATTCAAATGCCTTCATGCAATCCTCGTTGAAATGGAATTTGGCATCCTTCTTCAAAAGCTTACACAAGGAGTTCACCACTTTGGAAAAATCCTTGATGAAACAACGACAAAACCCCTTATGACCCAAGAAACTCCTCACTTCCTTCACGGATGTTGGAGGTGGAAGTTTAGAAATCACCTCTATCTTTGCCTTGTCGCCTCAGTACCATTCTTTAAAATTTTGTGGCCAAGGACAATGACTTCCTCGACCATGAAGTGGCATTATTATTCCTGTTTTGCCTTGTTGTAGGTTGATTATACTGTTTATGATGTGTTAGAGTTGGTAGGATCGGAATCAGAATGGTTGTAGTAAGAATTTAGTCATTTAGTATTTAAAAATAACCTTATGGTTGGAAAAGTCAACTGAGAGTTGACTTATTGGTAAACGACCTCGAAATGCGGATTTATGGCTCGGATAACTTCGTTAGGTGATTTGACTTTGGAGTGTGTTAGGAATATTTTTGTGATGTCCGGTGTAGAATTAGGCTTGAATTGGCGAAAGTTAATTTTTGGCAATTTTCGATCGGTAGTGGAAAATAGGCTATCGGGGTCGGAATGAAATTCCGGAAGTTGGAACAAGTTCGCAATAGCATTTTGGATATGTGTGCAAATTTCAGGTCAATCAAATGTGTTTTGGTTGGTTTTGGCGTCGTTGGTGGAATTTAGGAATTTCAAAGTTCATAGGCTTGAATTTGATGTGATTTTGGTATTTTTATGTTGTTTTTGGTGTTTCGAAGGCTCGACTAAGTTCGAATGATGTTATGGGACGTGTTGGTATATTTGTTGAGATTTCCAAGGGTCTTGGGTGGATTTTGAAAGGTTAACGGATCAATTTAGACTAGAAGAAAAGCTGCTGCATTTTTTCATAGTAGCATGAATAGTAACTCGGATGAATAGTATCTCGGATGAACAGTAACTCGGGTGAAAAGTAACTCAGGTGAATAGTAATATGCGTGAACAATACCGCGAAAATTCTGGACAGTATAAAAATAAACCCTCCGCGACCAATACCCACTTATTCACCATTTTTGTACGGAAAGAGAGCTTTTGAGGCGATTTTGAAGAGAGGAAATCATTGTTCTTCATTGAGGTAAGAATTTTTGACCCTAATACTCGATTATATGTGATTAAGGATCAAATATCAATGTTTAATTCATGAAAATCAGTAGAAAAATATGGAGTTAGGGCTTGAGATTATGAGACCTTTAGGGGTCGAGTTAAGGGGTCAAACGAACTCCGATTTTAGCGTTCTTTATATGTACGGACTCGTGAGATGATGAAGAAAATTTTGGTATAAAATTTGTCGAGTTCCGAAACGCGGGCCCAGGGTCGGGTTTTGACTAATTTCGGGTTTTGTGCATAAAGTTGAGATTTTTCGATTGGGTTTCAATCCTTTAGCAAATTTTGATATTATGAATCTGAATTTGATAGATTTGGAGCACTCGGAAGTTGATTCGAGGGCCAAACGCATTGCGAAGTAGCTTTTAGGGCTAGTTTGAGGTAAGTAATGTCTTTAAATCCTATCCTGAGGGTATGAAACCCCGGACCTTACATCCTTTCATGGATTTGGAGTGACTCACACACTGGATGACGAGTGTGGGGCGTGCACGAATTTGAAATTTGGAAAAGTGTACCTTTTCAGGCAACTATTGAGTTGCGAAACCTCTTTAAAAGCATATGATTTATAGTATTACTGCGTTTTGATATACTTGGCCTGTAAGTCATGTTTGGGGTCTAGTGCCGATCTGTTTAACCACTTGGGGACTATTTTACTGATATTCTCACTACTTTGAAACTATGATTTCACACTCAATCTTTCTTGTGAAATTGTTGACACTCTTATTTGATGATATTACTATTTCTTGAAATGAAATACTATTTTGGGTCAAGAAACCCGTTTTATTTATGGCTCGAGTGGCATGTTGAGAGTGTCTGACTAAGTGAGGCCGAGGCCAATGTTGTGAGGATATTTATGATATGAGAGAGGCCGAGATCCTGAGAGATGATTGATGCCATGATGTGGCTTGTTTATAGCGCTTGGGCTATAGGAGCCCCTCCAGAGTCTGTACAGACCCCTAGTGAGCGCAGGTACCTACTGAGTGCAAGTGCCAAGTGCCGAATGCTGAGTGATGAGTGATGAGTGACTGGGAGGCATGAGTGACAGTGAGGTTGCCCGAGGGGCTGATGCTGAGTGACTGTGAGGTGCTGCGTGACTGTTATTGAGTGATGGTGAGGTGTTGAGTGACTGATTACGAGTGATGATATTTCTCGAGGGGCGGTTTAAAATGATATTTTTCTGAGCTTTTGATTATGATTTGTTTCATCTTTCAAACTGATATTTTGGGAGTTTTACTGAGAAATATTGGAATTTATACTTGTTTCAAGGATTTTACGGAAACTGGTTTTCGAACTTATGTATACTTTATTTAGATTTGATATTTTACGGTTTTGTGGATTGGTGTATTTGTTGCTGTGTGTTTATTATTCTTCAGACTGTGATTTATTTTCATCACTACTGAGTTGGCGTACTCATCATTACTCCCTGCACCTCTGTGTGCAGATCCATGTACTGGTTGTGAGCAGTAGCTATTTGAGTTCATTCATCGTCAGCATTCAGGATTTCGAGGTAGCTGTCCAGTGTCCGCAGGTTCTCCATTTCCCTTCCTTCATTAGTATTAGTATTTTATTCTGAGACATTGTTTATGACATTAGCAGTGTTAGTTTTATTCTTAGATGCTCGTGATCGGTTGACTCCAGTCCTGGGGGATTTGTTTAGACAGTAGATTATATTATTATGTTTGCTTAAAGACTTAGAGAAAATTTTTATACTCTGTTGCTCGTTATTATTGATTTTTTAGAAATTATATTAAAACAAATGTATAGTTATGTGATGGTTGGCTAGCCTAGTTCCACGATAGGTGCCATCACGACCTTTTAGGATTTGGGGTCGTGACAAGTTGCTCTTAGAGCTTTAGGTTATATAGGACTCAACGGTCATGAGCAGGTTTAGTAGAGTCTTGCGGATCGGTACGAAGACGTCTGTACTTATCTTCGAGAGGCTGCAGAACCCTTAGGAAACATTCCACAGTCATGAATTCTTGTCGTGCGAATCCATTTTATTCATCCAAAAGCGTAACTCTTTGAATTTCTTTCATGTATTCGAATACGCGCATGAGCGCTTGGTATCAGTTGTGCGTCGTCGGCTTGTGACTTTCATGGGTGAGAAGTGATTTTTACCATGTTGATAATGGGCCAGTCAGAAGGACTTTAGGCCGGATTTTGTCTGTGGCTTGAATGTTGAGATTTCGTTTTGTGAGCACATGTTTTGGGGGACTTATATGTCCGTTGGTGTCCTTATTGATGGAACTTTGTGACTAGATGACTACATGGTGAGTGTGATTGATAGTGAGATGTGTTCAGGTTGTTTGATTGTGGAAAGAATGGATTAGCGGGAGAGGTAGCAAGAATAATTGAGTAATTGACTTCAGTCTTAAGTTAGAATATGGCCTCGAGCTGTGAGTGTAGTGAAGGACCTCTTATGTTGTTTAGATGTTGAGCGAAGTGAATCCTTCTATTGTGTTATGAGTTCCTGGTGATGTCCTTTGGGCTGACCAATGCCCCAGCAACGGTCATGTATTTGATTGCCGACGTATTCAGCCGTGTTATAACTCCTTTGTTATTGTATTTATTGATCCTGCTGTACTCTTGTAGCTAGGGATAACATACTCAACATTTGATGATGGTATTACAGGGATATAGGGAAAAGAAGCTTTGTGCGAAGTTCTCCAAGTGTAAATTTTTGGCTTAGTTCAGTAGCATTCTTGGGACATGTGGTGTCCAGTGAAGGTATCTATGTGGTCAGACGAGTGTGAGTAGAGCTTCCAGAAGCTCAATAATTCCTTGACCGCAGCTCTAGTGTTAGTATTGCCATTAATTTCAGGTTCTTATACCGCTTAATGGGATGTCTTGGGGGCAGGCGCAGTGGTTGTGTTCTAATGTAGCAAGGTATAGTAATTGCGTGATAGCTATGATTTTTGGAAGTGTATAGGGAGATATCATTTTTAGGTTAAGGATGTAGGGGTATCTCCTGCGGGTTGTCTTGAGGTGTGTGACCCTTATGTTTATCTGTAGCAAGTTCTTTCTATCCGTAAATGATATGTGTTGTAATTTGAGTTTAGATCGCTTGTGGGAGTTGGCATGACCATTACAATGGTGGATGCGAGATTTGCATTTGATTTGAGTGTTAGATGGCTTGGGTCAGATGAGCTTATGGAGGATTTAGTTGAACCTCACAAAAATATGGTGGCAGTGATAGTGTTGGGCACCGTGAGTTATTTTTTGTCTTGATCTTTGGCTTTGAGCCAAGTGGGGGAGTCCGCTAATGATAAGTTGATTACACGATTGTGTGTTGTATTGGTTTCGGTTCGAGGTATGTTGGTAAATCAGTTATGACCTACAGAGGTAGAGTCTGGGAATGACTCAAGTGATGGAAATTCTTCGATACAGGTTGTAATGTACTGTACGGATAATGGACCTTATTGAATGATGGAGTTGAAATTGTAGAAAGTGTATTGTGTGCAGTGTATGAGTGTGCTTGTTGCTTCAAAGGTGTGGATTACTTTCCTAGTATGTGGTCTGCAAACGGGGTCAGGCCGTACTTTATGTTGGTCAGTATAATTGAAATTGCATAGAGTGAATGACGTTCGAGAATGGTTCTGACGGATTCAATATTATATGTAGCGCTTGAGGATCTTCAAGGTGTGAATTAGGCTAGAACTGAGATTTACGTGAAAGGTGTCAAGGCCAGTGGTGTATTTACATTATCATGGATTCTATCCATTAGTATTAGGAAAGAGAAGGTAATGACTTTAAATTTGCAGGAAGTCTCTTCAGGGTAGGTATTTCTAATGTGGTGCTTTTGGGGAATATTTGAGAGACTATTCAGTGGCTTATGAGACTAAGATGGTCTATTTTATGCCTGGGTTTTGTGTGGTGAATCTGGATTGAAAATTTCGGTATCATGGCAAGGAAAAGTATCAACTCGGAGGTAAGTCAGAAGGAGCTTGGATAAATAGGACAGCTTGGTAGTAGGTCAGATCATCATGATAAGAGATATGGAGAGTTATTTGGGTGTTAATGAGGTAATGAGTTTTTACAGGTGTTTCTTAGAAATTCTCTTGGGATTTGGTGGCATGCGTAGAGTGGTTGAGTTAGAAGGATTCAGTCCTACCGATTTGGTGTTGTACTAATGGGATTCGGAGAGTTCTGGATGGTTTCTACCACGCGTAGATGTGTATATTTTCTACAGGCGTGAGGGCCATGTGATGTATAGTGATTTTGCTTCTAGATGGGGTCAAATAGGAAGTTCTTGGCCTGTAAGGGAGCATGAAGTTCTCATATTTATCACAGAATGGCATGGCGTATGTAGTATTTTGTGTATAGTGGAGATTGGCATATGTGAGGTCACAGTTCAGTTCTGGAAGGAAGGTCAGCATTGGTAGTTTCAGATGAATAGGTAGGTGATACCACCATTGGGTGGCTTGATGAAGGCATACGTTTAGAAGGGGCAATGTGTTTCAGTTAAGGGTGCTTCATTAGTATTGCGACGCTCTTTTGCTGGATCGACTGCTGATATTCAAGTTTTCTTGGTGGCACAGAAGAATTATAGGAGTATCCCCCGTGGAATGATTGAGTATTAGAGACATGTTATAAATTCGAGTGGTGGAATTGGGATCAGATATGGTAATAGTTGCGCCTCATGGATTTCGAGGCTGGGAGTTTTCATAAACAGATTATTTTGTGATTGTGGAGTATGAGGATGCGGGCAAAGCTAGTCAGGTGTTAGTATATGTCATGATTACGTCATTATGAACCTTTGGAGAGTTATCTACCTGTTATGGGTGACTAGAGTTGATTTAGAATTATTGGTAGGCCAGTATGGGTGTGTGTTCTACACTGTGTCGGAATTGTTGACCCCAAATTTCTATTGTTGAGGGATGTACCATTTGATTATAATTGAGCTTATTCGTGTTTTGGAGTGATCTATGAGTTACCTTTCAGTGTTTCGATGAGTTGTGATCATTGGTTGTATGTGCATAGGGTGCGGTTCTATCTGGATTTATAGCGAGATTTGAGTAAGGTAAGTAATTGGGTGTTGCAGGATTGAGACGTGTTGGTTATGTTCTTTCTGGTTCGGGTGGCATGGTATCGTCCGATTTCCCCCAGGTTATGGCAATGCACTTTGAGTAATTGACGTCAAATTTCGCATGGTTATTGATTTTGAGCAAGGTGGCTTGGAGTATTTCACGTGGTCCAGCGGTTGGATGGGATCACGCTTTGCAGCAGAGTTAGGTAGAGGTATGACCCTTGGTGTCAGATTCGTGTGTTCTGATTTTAAGGTGTGGGCCAGGCTTCTAACATGATGCTGTGATGGTAATAGTTAATGGCAGGATAGTCCTCTCGTGTGAGTCTTCTTTATTTTATAAATTGATCTTTTGGGATGTTGTTATTGAGCGCACGAGTTGCACAAGTTATGGCTCTGGATGGTATAGTGGTATTGATGTTGATTAGACGAATAGTTACTAGAATCTGCGTGTTCCTTTCATCATCGGCAGCATATGAAAGTGTTAGAACGTGGCTTTGCTTGATGAGAGGTTATTTACCGGTATTGGATTGTTATAAGAAACTATTGTGATTAGGAGTTATCGCCACGAGTGCTTGAGTCATGTAGTGTATCATAGTATTTTATCTTGGGTTACAAATATGACTTGTTACAGTATGCCCAGACTTATTCAGTTTATAGTTGTGGGATTTTGATCTTGTAAATTGATTCAGAAGTGAAAATGTAGTTCTAAGGTTTATGGGTCAAGATTGGATTTCGAAATCATCTGTGTGGTGCTATCAGACCTATATAGGTCAAGCTGACGTGGAATTATCTCTGAATATGTGAATGGTAGGTTACACGACAATTTTGGTGGTGTTTGGAACAGCTCTAGGCACGTTCGAGGATGAATGTGTGTTTAAGTGGGGGAGAATGTAACGACCTGGTCAGTCGTTCCATAGAAATTTCATTCTTATTCCTATTTTTGCCTTGTCATAGGCTGGTTATACTGTTTATGATGTGTTAGAGTTGGTAGGCTCGGAATCGGAATGGCTGTAGCAAGAATTTAGTCATTTAGTCTTTAAAAATAGCCTTATAGTTGGAAAAGTCAACTAAGAGTTGACTTATTGGTAAACGACCTCGGAATGCATATTTTATGGCTCGGATAGCTTCGTTAGGTGATTTGGGACTTAGGAGTGTGTTTGGAATATTTTTGTGATGTCCGGTCTAGAATTAGGCTTGAATTGGCGAAAGTTAGTTTTTGGCGATTTCCGATCGGCAGTGGAAAATAGGCTATTGGGGTCGGAATGGAATTCCGGAAGTTAGAACAGGTTCGTAATAGCATTTCGGATATGTGTGCAAGATTTCAGGTCAATCGGATGTGTTTTGGTTGGTTTCGGCGTCGTTGGTCAAATTTAGGACTTTCAAAGTTCATAAGCTTGAATTTGATGTGATTTTGGTGTTTTGATATTGTTTTTGGTGTTTCGAAGGCTCGACTAAGTTCGAATGATGTTATGGGACGTGTTGGTATATTTGTTTAGATTTCCGAGGGCCTCGGGTGGATTTCGAAAGGTTAACAGATCAATTTAGACTAGAAGAAAAGCTGTTGCATTTTTTTCACAGCAGCATGAACAGTAACTCGGGTGAACAGTAACATGAGTGAGCAGTAAAAGAATAGCACCGTGAAAATTCTGGACAGTGTAAAAATAAACCCTCCGCGACCAATACCCACTTTTTCACAATTTTTGTATGGAAAGAGAGCTTTTGAGGCGATTTTGAAGAGAGGAAATCATTGTTCTTCATTGAGGTAAGGATTTTGGACCCTAATACTCGATTATATGTGATTAAGGATCAAATATCAATGTTTAATTCATGAAAATCAATAGAAAAAGATAGAGTAAGGGCTTGAGATTATGAGACCTTTAGGGGTCGAGTTGAGGGGTCAAACGAACTCCGATTTTAGCATTCTTTATATGTACGAACTCGTGAGATGATGAAGAAAATTTTGGTATAAAATTTGTTGAGTTCCGAAACGCGGGCCCGGGTGTCGGATTTTGACTAATTTCGGGTTTTGTGCATAAAGTTGAGATTTTTCGATTGGATTTCAATCCTTTAGCATATTTTGATGTTATGAATATGAATTTGATAGATTTGGAGCACTCAGAAGTTGATTCGAGGACCAAACGCATTGCGGAGTAGCTTTTCAGGATAGTTTGAGGTAAGTAATGTCTTTAAATCCTGTCCTGAGGGTATGAAACCCCGAACTTTACATCCTTTCACGGATTTGGAGTGACGCACACACTGGATGACGAGTGTGGGGCGTGCACGAACTGAAAATTTGGAAAAATGTACCTTTTCAGGCAACTATTGAATTGCGAAACTGCTTTTCAAGCATATGATTTATAGTATTACTGTGTTTTGATATACTTGGGATGTAACCATGTTTGGGCCTAGTGCCGATGTGTTTAACCCCTTGGGGGATATTTTACTGATATTCTCACTACTTTGAAACTATGAATTTACACTCAGTCTTTCTTGTGAAATTGTTGACACTCCTATTTGATGATATTACTATTTCTTGAAATGAAATACTATTTTGGGTCGAGAACCCCGTTTTATTTATGGCCCGAGTGGCATGTTGAGAGTGTCTGACTTAGTGAGGCCAAGGGCCAATGTTGTGAGGATATTTATGATATGAGAGAGGCCGAGAACCTGAGAAATTATTGATGCCATGATGTGGCTTGTTTATAGCGCTTGGGCTGTAGGAGCCCCTCCGGAGTCTGTACACACCCCCAGTGAGCGCAGGTACCTACTGAGTGCGAGTGCCGAGTGCCGAGTGATAAGTGATTGGGAGGCATGAGTGACAGTGAGGTTTCCTGAGGGGCTAATGCTGAGTGACTGTGAGGTGCTGAGTGACTGTGAGGTGCTGAGTGATTGTTATTGAGTAATGATGAGGTGTTGGGTGACTGATTACGAGTGATGATTTTGCTCGAGGGGAGGTTTAAAATGATATTTTTTTGAGCTTTTGATTATGATTTTTTTCATCTTTCAAACTGATATTTTGGGAGTTTTACTAAGAAATGTTGGAAATTATACTTGTTTCAAGGATTTTTACGGAAACTGGTTTTCGAACTTATGTATACTTTATTGAGACTTGATATTTTACGGCTTGGTGGATTGGTGTATTTGTTGCTGTGTGTTTCTTATTCTTCAGACTGTGATTTATTTTCATTACCACTGAGTTGGCGTACTCATCATTACTCCATGCACCTCCGTGTGCAGATCCAGGTACTGGTTCTGAGCAGTAGCCATTTTAGTTCATTCATTGTCAGCATTCGGGATTTCGAGGTAGCTATCCAGCATCCGCAGCTCCTCCATTTCCCTTCCTTCATTAGTATTAGTATTTTATTTCGAGACATGGTTTATGACATTAGCAGTGCTAGTTTTATTCTTAGATGCTCGTGATCGGTTGACTCCAGTCCTGGGGGATTTGTTTAGATAGTAGAATATATTATTATCATTGCTTAAAGACTTAGAGAAAATTTTTATACTCGGTTGCTCGTTGTTATTGATTTTTGAGAAATTATATTAAAACAAATGTGTAGTTATGTGATGCTTGGCTAGCCTAGTTCCACGATAGGCACCATTACGACCTGTTAGGATTTGGGGTCGTGACACCATCACACACCAGTGAAAAGTCATTGGTGCATTGCATAAACCAAATGGCATCCACGAGAATGCAAAAGTACCATAGGGACATGTGAAAGTAGTCTTCTCTTGATCCTCCGGAGTAATAAGAATTTGATTGTAGCCGGAATATCCATCAAAGAAACAATAGAAAACACAACCGGCCAACCTATCATGCATTTTATCAAGGAAGGGAAGTGGGAAATGATCCTTCCTTGTGACTTTGTTGAGCTTATGATAGTCCATGCACACTCTCCACCTAGTCACTGTTCTTGTCGGAATCAACTCGTTCTTGTCATTGCTGACCACCGTCATGCCCCCTTTCTTTGGGACACATTGCATCGGAGAAGTCCATGGACTATCGAAAATGGGTAAACAACCCCGGAATCCAACCACTTTATGATCTCCTTCTTGACCACCTCTTGCATTGCTTCATTTAGGCTTCTTTGATGTTCAATGAAGGGTTTGGCATCCTCCTCCAAAATAATCTTGTGCATGCAAAAGGCAGAGCTTATACCCTGAATATCCGCCAATGTCCATCCAATAGCTTTCTTCCTCTTTTGTAGCATCGCCAATGTGGAGTCTACCTGCACGTTAGTCAAACAAGAGGAAAGAATAACCGGTAAAGTAGAACAAGGGCCAAGAAATTCATACCTGAGATGTGGAGGCAATAGCTTTAACTCCAAAGTGGGAGGATCCTCGATTGAGGGCTTTGTTGGAGGAGTCTTCCGATTTTCAAGATCCAAGGACAATTTGCGGGTTCATAAGTGTACGACCCCATTCCTTGCAATGCATTCACACATTCCACATAGCCATCCTTCTCATCATCATCAAGGTTAAGCAAAACGGCCTCCAAAGTATCATCAATATTCATTGTGGCATTAGTATCATAAATAATCACATCGGTTACCAAGTCCACAAATGAACAAACTTCATTTCTATTCAGTTGCCTCATAGATTTGCACACATGGAAAACCACCTTTTCATCACCCACTCGGAAGTAAGCTCGCCGTCTTTCACATCAACAAGAGCCTTCCTTGTAGCAAGGAATGGTCTACCCAAAATAATAGGCACCTCATAGTCCACTTCACAATCAAGAATCACAAAGTCCGCCGGGAGGATAAATTTATCAATACGAACCAACACATCATTAATAATACCCAACGGTCTCTTCATAGTACAATCCACCATTTGTAATCTCATAGAGATGGGCCTTTGTTTCCCAATTCCCAAAATCTTGAAAATCGAATAGGGAATCAAGTTGATACTCAACCTAAGGTCACAAAGAGCTTTAGCAAAGTCAGCGCTTCCGATAGTACAAGGCATTGTGAAAGCGCCGAGATCTTCCAATTTAGGAGCCTATGAGTGCACAATTGCACTCACTTGATGTGTCATCTTTATAGTCTCACAATTCATCGAACTCTTCCTTGTCACCACGTCCTTCTTGAACTTTGCATAACTGGGCATTTTCTCCAAAGCCTCAACCAATGACACATTAATAGATACGCTTTTCATCATGTCAGTAAACTTTTTGAATTGGTTCTCGCCATTTTTCTTGGCAAGCCTTTGAGGGTATGGAGGAGGAGGCCTTGGCATTGGTGCCTTAGCCTTTGGCACTACCGGTTCCGGTATGTCTACAATGTGCTCCCTAGACGGGTTCACCTCCTCTTGAGTCTCCTCCACATTGTCACCAATATCAGTTCTCACTTTGTCATTTGCTTGCACCAAATTGCTTGGAATCTCATCTTCTTGTATCACTTGCTCATCATCCACAATTTTTCTTTGACTTGAAGTGGTTGCATCCCCAACTTTTCCATTCCACAACCATGGTATGTCTCGTGTTGTTTCCTCCCTTTGGGCTCACCACCGTGACACTTTGTAGTGCCCCCTTAGGACGAGTGTTCAAAGCTTGTGAGATTTTCCCCAATTGAACTTCCAAATTGCGAATTGAAGTGCTGTGAGAGGTTGGTTGAGCATCGGAGTGGCATTCTTCTCCATCATTTGTTTGAACATGTACGCAATTCGACCCATATCATTGTTGGAAGAGCTAGAACCATGGGAAGGATAAGGAGGCGGGTTGCTCGGTTGTTGATACATCGGGGGCCTTTGAAATCCCGACCCTTGATTCCCTTGGTTATTGTTCCATCCCCCTTGGTTGTTGCCTCCCCAATATCCTTGATTAATCCCACTCCAATTGTCTTGGTTATTTTGACAATTCCAATTTCCTTGATTGTGTTGATTGTTCTAATTACCTTGGTTGTTACCACCATTCCAATTGCCTTGGTTGCTAGAATTCCAATTCCCTTTATTACCTTGAGATCTCCATTGTTGTTGATTCGGGCCTTGATAATTGTTTCTTTTCCCTTGGAAGTTGTTCACATTTTGCACTTCCTCCTCTTGTTCATTGTAAGATTCATCTTGGTCTAACCCACTATATTCTTGCACATTTTGTTCTGCATGGTTTTGCACTTATTGACCATTTTGCCTTCGCTTGTTCACCATCATATTTACACCCTCCATTGCATTGACTTGATTAGGACCTTGAACTTTTTGGATTTGAGCCTTGGCTAATTGATTTATTGTGATGGTCTACTCGGTAATTTCTTGCCCATGATCATGCAATTCTTTATGTAGGTGAATCACATTTGGATCACCTTGAGGAACATTTTCTCTACTTTGCGATGTCGCTGAAGTATCCGCCATTTCATCTAAGATCTCACAAGCTTCAGCATATGGTGTTATCATGAAATTCCCACCGGCAAGTTAGTTAACCATGCATTGATTGGTAGTATTGATCCCCTATAAAAAGTTTGTTTAATCATAGCCTCCGTCATATCATTGTTTGGGCACTCTTTCACCATTGTTCGGTACCTCTCCCATATCTCATAAAAAGGCTCATTGGGTTCTTGTTTGAATGCTAGAATCTCGTCTCTAAGAGTATCCATATGCCCGAGAGAAAAGAATTTGGAAATGAATTTCTCCGCCAATTCATCCCATGTACGGATGGAATGGTTAGACAATATTTCTAACCAATCCAAGGCCTTCCCCCATAGAGAGAAGGGAAATAGCCTCAACCTTAGAGCATCCTCGGAGACGTTGGTCTGTTTACTCCCCCAGCAAGTGTCCACAAACCCTTTCAAGTGTTTGTATGCATTTTGACTCGGAACCCCAGTAAAGAATCCCCGTTACTTAAGCAATGTGAGCATAACATTAGTGATTTCAATGTCGCTCGCCCTAATGCGGGGCGAAACTATGGCACTTGCATATCCTTCATTTGGCAACACCCAGTTTGGAGCCGCTCTTGGTGGAGGTGGGGGAGGAACGGGAACGTTGTCTTGAGCCGGGCGTCCTCGTGTATTTGCTTGAGGTTCAAGAGGAACCTTTTCAATTTGATCATCCTCCACGTCATCCCCCAATGGCATATTTCTGAGCGAATCATTGTTGTTGAGAGTCATTGTTGCACCTACAATTGTTCCACACAAATATTAGTAACACGGAAGGAAAGGAATACAAGTCACACACAAAACTAAATATATAGCCAAATTCGTTTTAGCTCCCCGGCAACGATGCTAAAAATTGATCTCGCCAAAGTCACACCTCAAATTGGGGTTGTGAAGCGGTCGATTGCAATAATAATACCCAACTAGGAGCTGGGATCGAAACCACAGGGAGCGTAGATGGGATTAGTGGTACATATTTGGACTAAGCACGTGAATTGTTGTAAGTTGCACTTCCACAAACTTTGTTTTGATTTTACTTCTGAAATTATACTAAGGATTGCAATTGTAAAATATGAAACTAGAGAATAATATTTTTGTTGTTGTTTTTCAAATATGTAAAAGGTCTAGGGTTGTGACTTCCACCTAGGTGTTTGCCTAATAGGTTATAAGCTTTAGAGCGAGTTTTGTTGGTCGGGGTATATTATATCAATCAACACACAATTATCCACTCAATACCTCTCGGTAAGAGAGTGGTTTTTCCCAATTTGGGTTTCTCAAGTCCAAATGGGTATTGTACAAAATAGTTGATAAATTTCTCAAGTCGAGTTTTACTATCTCTAGATTCAACCCTTTAATTGAGACTATCAATCTCTTGATTCATCCCAAATTCTTGTTAGCCAAGTTTTTCTAGACTAAGTCTCTATTTCTCAAGTAAAGACCAAGTCAAATAGGCTTGAATAAATGTTTGCAACCATTAATTCTATAATTATATAAAGAATGAGGCTAAATAATACACACCCAACCATAAAGAAGCTCTAAATCAAACACTCATTAGGTTCCCACACTAGGGTTGGGTCACAACCCTAGCTAGAAATTTAGTTGCTCGTAGTGGGTAATGAAGAAAATAAAGAAGAAAAGA
Organism: Nicotiana knightiana; assembly: GCA_005239525.1. NCBI lineage: Eukaryota > Viridiplantae > Streptophyta > Magnoliopsida > Solanales > Solanaceae > Nicotiana > Nicotiana knightiana. The sequence goes on along the minus strand of ML409798.1, from coordinate 16,317 downwards.
TGATAAAACTCATATTGAAAGATTAATATATGAAAATCCAATGTAAAATCAACCATATATAAGCTAAAGTTGCTTAAAAGGTAAAGAAAAACGACTACAGAACTTCTAGTATTATAGTGTGGTCTGCAGTTCTTGTTGGGCTTAGATGTGGAACTCTCTGAACCTTGACTTCTGCGGCCGCACAATTATTATGCGCTCCACACTTTACACCGCAGCATTATTGATTTTTCTTCATGTTCTGCGGCCGCAGATAGAATTTTGTTGTCTGCACTTGAGCCTTTTTATTTGATTTTTGTCCTTGTTCAAAAGAACTCCTTCTTACTTTGAATGTCATCATAATGGCTCATTTTCCAATACTTCTGCAAGTAAGCATAATTCATCAGTTTTCAGGAATACCTTTAAACATTTTTGAGCTAAAACGAAAGTTAAATGGCGCAAATAAGTAATCAAAATCTCCACTTATCACTGATGTGTCTAAGTAGGTCTTCATCATGCTTAATCACTAATACATTGATACGACCGTTATTCTTGAGATATTAGGTTATATAGTCGAGTTGTAGATCATTCTTGAGATTTGTTGAAATACTTGAACAATACGGGTCTTGAGGGCTTATTGATCTATTGTTGGCTTGAAAGTAGTGATTAGGGTTCATTTGGCATATTCGTTTAACCACTTTGCTTGATGTTATTTATGCTTCCGACCTTGCTTGTCATTGATATACATATGATGGTGAGGAAGAGTGTAAAGCACGAAGGGTGATGTCGTGTCATTACTTTTATATTATCATGTGAGGGAGAATGTAAAGCACGAAGGGTGCTGCAGTGCCATTTCATATATTTTTCATGTGAAGGGAAGTGAAAATCACGAAGGGTGATGCCTGCCATTTCATTCGAGAGTAAAAGCACGAAGGATGATGCCGTGCCATTTCATTTGAGAGTAAAATCACGAAGGGTGATGTCGTGCCATTTCTTTTATATTATCCTGATATCATTTACATTATCATGTGAGGATGAGAGTAAAAGCACAAATGGTGATGACATGTCATTTCATTTATATCATCATGCTTTTATATTATCACGAGTTCATGGCACGAAGGGTGTTTCCGTGCATGCGAGGACGTGGGACATGCATTATGTAGTGATATCTTTTCCTTGTGTATACGTTCATGCCTTTATCTTGAGCGGTTATTGTCGCACATATATTTGCTATGTGACTTGTCGTTGTTGTTCTGTATATCAATTGTTGTTGTGTTGCCCATGCGTTCTACTTGTTTAACATGCAAATACCATACCTTCTTCCTGCTGCTATATTTATAAACATGTCGTATCTAGTTTTGTTGCACTCTAGTATAAGCTTTCTACCATGTTAGTTCATGCCTCTACTTGTTAACTTATAAAAATCATACGTTTTTCTTATTTGTCATATCTATATCTATGCCTTCTACCATGCTAGTTAGGTGAAATTATGTTCTTTTCTCCTAATTAATGTCATCATTCCTATATTTCCTACCTTATCATTACTGTTATCATCAATTCTTTCACCTGGTTGGTAATATTACACCTATATTTGGTGAGGATGAGATAAATGCACAAAGGGTGTTGTCGAGCCATTGGATTTGATGTCTTGAGTATATTTCTCACACTATGAAAGTTATGGATTTATTACTTTGATTTCCGGTCTAAGGAAAGGATTGGTCATGATATTGAGGAATATAAAAGGGGTTCTTCTAGAAATCATCTACTGCTTCGCATAATTGTTTCCTTGTACGCTATTCCGTTATATTCTAGTATGGTTCTATTGCTAGTCTCTGTACAGGTTATATCAGTGAGTATCTTTTAACTATAAATCCTCTTCACTACTTCACCGAGGTTAGCCAAGATACTTACTGAGTACATGGGGTTGGTTGTACTCGTACTACACTTCTGCACCTTGCGTGTAGATTTTGGAATAGAGCTGCGGGTGATGTCGGGAGCTGACTCTGAAGATATTCGTGCCTCCCGGATATGGCTACCACTTGTCTCTAAGTAGTTCTAGAGTTGAATTATGCTTAAGTACATTTCAATAGCAGCTGAATTTATTTCATATCCGTTTTTTCAATAATCTAGTCTTAGTAGCTCATGTCTTGTACTACTAGTATTTGGAATATGGTTTGGAATACAGATATATCAATTGTTGATCATATTTATTTTATTAGAATTGTGTTAATTGTTAACTGGCTGACCTAACGAAGCAGGTTAGGTGTCATCACGACCTGTAAATTTTGGGTAGTAATAGTTATATATCATTTATAGCCTTTTTATGGCTATTTTTTTTATAGCAAGACTTAATGGCTAATTGTTGGTAGATATTGTCTATTTGTGCATTCGAGTAGTTTCCTCTTTATATTTTGAGTCTTCTCTTATTAAGAAAAGTTTTGAAACAAATAACCTTGTATCTAAATTTTGAAGCACCAGAAAAACTAACGATTAACAGAATTTTAAACTACAATCTAAAAATTTTGTTGATCGATCTAAATGGCCAATTGCACAAAAATATGACAATTGACAGATTATGACGATCACGCAAAATTATGAAAACCATCAGAATGCTGACCAATCACCATAAGACTTGCTCAAATGATTTTGACCATCATGCTTCAAATTCTAATAAAATACTTCACGATTTTTTTTTATCGAGGTCAAAATTTAAACAATGGCTACAAATGCTCCTATTTGTACAAATCACCCGATCAAATTTCTGTTTCAATGCTAGGGAAAAGCCTTATTCAGAACATGCACTAAATCTTACAAATTTATTACTATGATTAAGTAATAAATTGAGGTACAAATACATATCATTTAAATATAATTAAGTGACATATTTTATAGTCATTTGTTTAATGCATATACTGGATGTAGATAAATAATTTTGTGCTCAAAGAACTATACCAAAACCTCGTGTTCACTCAGCTGCAAGAACAATATGTCTAAGGGCAGAACCAGATCTATGAATTCTTTCATTTAATCTAATCTTTCATTTCATCTTGTAATCAAATATTCCTTCTCAAAAGTCAGATGCCATAGTCATATCATGAACTTTCGACTCTAGGATCGGACTTGTATTGAAGTCATTTTTTCTACCTTGATTTTCTTCTTCAACTTTCTGCCGAGTCAAATTGGAATATAAAGAGTTAGAGATAGAAGAACTAAAGAATTTGATCTTTTAAATTATGTTTCGACCCAATAATCTGTTCATGTCCTGATATCCAATGAGTCGACAAGCCTACAAAGACTAACTAGAATCTTTTTAAGCAGGGTTGTTCGAATTTTTCGATTACCAAATCAAATCAATAATATCGAATTTTTAAATTTATAAACCAAATCAAACCAATAAATTCGGGTTTTTCAATTTCGATTTAGCTCAAAATTTTTGGGTTTTTCGTTTTTTTTCCTGGTAAAGTTTTCATAGCACAAAATATGTAACTTGTGCTCCAAATATTTCTTTAACCAAGTAAGATACAACTATATAATGTATTTTTCAAGAAAATAACACAATAATATGAGATAAGTCATAGCATTATATTAAATTATTCAAAAACAAAGATAATAAAATTGCATAAAGAATTGCTAATTAATAAGTCATAATGAAAATTAACATAATCTAAAAATACTATATAGGTCATAAAAATAAATATAGCTAATAAATACTATTAATTGCATAACTAAGCACTAAAGAAAAAGATAAACTAAGTTATGCATTTTTATTACAAACCAATGTAAAACTAAAAAATAGATATCCAACTATTGACATTCCTAGTGTTGAATTGAATTTCTTTTGTTAGCATTAGTATTGATTTGTACTTTGTTTGAGTTACTACATTTATGGGCTATTAAATTTACGGATAAGGGCCAAATATACCTCTGTACTATGAGAAAAGGTTTAAATATACCCCTCGTTATACTTTGGGTCCAAATATACCTTGACTGTAATACTATTGGTTCAAATATACTCCTCGTTCATTAAGTTTGTCCAAGGTAGACATCCAATCCAACGTGGCACTGACATTTAATAAGGTAGATGCCACGTGGAATGCCACCTCAGCACCCCTAACTCATTTTATCCTTCCCTTCTATTTTCTTTTCTACCACTAAATTTTTTCCCCTCCACCACCATTGCCACCCGAATGGGGTTAAGGTTTCTCAGATTTACGTTTTGATGATCTAACAAACTTATTGTCTAGAACCAGATAAAGGACCTGATGCATTCGGCATAATTCTTCAGCAATGGACTTAAACTAATATGAGTTGTATGACTTTAGATGTACAAGAACCAACTCAGGGGCCTGATCCCTTGGAGTTTTTCTGGCAGAAGTACGAAGTCAACTCTACAGCTGGAAAGTGACTGCCTGCAACTGTGCACGCTACAGTGCAAAAACAGTGCATCAGTCACTTCCCATTGAGAAACCTTATGCCAACCAAGTGTGTACATCATTCAAGTGATGTCATCCAAAGTATATCAACAAAGAGTATTGCATCAAAACATCAGTTGAACATTTAGTGATATTCTCTCAAGAATTCAAGAGCTTATGGTCTATCATTGAAGTCACAAGTGTATCAAGAACAAAGTGCAACACTACTACGAACCAGTTCCATAACGAGTCCTTGTATGTCCTTAGTTGAGTTGTACCTTTGTATTTGTTCTTCATTGAAACTCCTATTATTCTTACTTAGAAGCTTTACTTAGGAACCTCAAAACATAAGGCCGCTGAGTTTGTGTTGTGACTAGAGTTAGTCATAAGTTGAAGTCTTTGTAATAAGTGTGTTGCTAAGTGGCTTGTAATAGGTGTATTACAAGTTAGTGAGATTGAAGTTTTGTAATAGAATTATTACAAAGTGGATTATAATAGGTGTATTTCAAGTTAGTGAAGTTGAAATCCTACCATATAGGTCGTGATTTTTTATCCCCTTGAGTAGGGATTTTTCCACGTAAAAATCATGTGCCCCATTTACTTACTGTTTCATTAGTTAGTACTGCGGGAACTATTATAGGACCAGGTCTCTATACAGTTTGGTTGAATCATATATTCTATCAATTGGTATCAGAGCAGGTTATTTCTAAAAGGTTAACACCTAGAGGGAATCCTCAAGATGGCTACTCCACCAAACTTCGAGGAAGGACAATCAACCTACATGCTTCTGAGATTCAATGGCCAGTACTATTGTTGATACCCAATTTTTCTCATATATATTTTGTAAATGCATATATACTTTCAAAATAGTTCATGAACACCAACCAACATTTTCCATAATTTTCCATAATTCTTAAAGATTTTTAAATCAAGTTATTCCATTTCTTATATAAATAATTATTAACTGCATCATAAATACTTTTTTGTGATGATTTTATCATCTAATTTTCATCATTTATATCCATACTAAGCTTTAAATATTTTGATACGTTTATTATATTTACATCTGCATTCTTTAGGCTAAAATTGCGTATTTTACAATAGTAGCCCATGTATATGCATAATTACATCATTAATACAGAAAATGACTTTTTTTATTTTTATAATATTAAGTAATTATTTTAAATTATTTTTCATACACGAGTGATATTTTTTTTATTTTATTAATTATTTTTTATAAAATATTTATTTGTTAAAATGGGTATTTAAAATCTAGCCCCTAAAATCCTCATTTTTGGATGTAACCCAACACCCTTACCAGCCCAATATCCTCACCCAAAACCTATTAGCCCAATCCCCATATCCGTTTAAAAACACCCGACCCAGGACCCTTTAAATCAGGACCGTTGATCTCTAAAATCAACGGTCCACATCACACCTGCCCCATTAAACCTAACCCACCCCAAACCCTAAATAATTTCTCTAAACCTGCCGCCCCTAAACGCTCTCATCTCCCTCCCTGTCAAACCCTAAAGCCGTTGTCTCACCCAAACACCCCAAGAATCCCTGTTCTAATAGGATTCTCCCATTACTCCCTTACCATTCTACGGTTCTTCCCTTATTTGGTACCTCATTCTGGAATAACTTAGGTACTTGCATAAATATGGCAAGTACCCCTATTTGGTTCATTCTAAATCCGAGTTTACCCTTTGAATCTAGACAATCTCAAGTCCAAGTACGTTATTTGTAGCGATTCTATCATATCTCTCTTGATTCGCTAAGCCCTAAAGGTTAGGGTTTCATATCCTCTCTAATTTGAACCAAATCTGGTTCAAACTCTGTCTTTTAAATATTTTATTCTTCTATATTTGCTCTGTTATTTATAGATCTGTTGATTTTTTTACCGATTTTGTGATTTATTTAAATCTAGGGTTTCAAACCCCCTTTTTTTTACTTGAATTAAAACTGATTCGATTATAAGTTTCCTTTAATTAACTCTTATATATGTTTATTTGGTACGAATCTGTGTTACTCTCTTTTATTCTGGTAGTTTTGGTGTTTCACCCAAAACTAGGATTTCAGATCTTTCTAGATCTAATTTGGTTTCCGATTCCTTAATTACTTTTCTTTAATACTGTCGTTTATGTGTCTTTATGCATTTTATTACAACGTTTTTGTTACTGCTTCTTCTTACTTGCCCTAAATTGGGGTTTTTTTTATTATTCAGAATCAAACCAAATATGTTCGATTCTTTAAGTACTTCGTTAAAGTCCCTGTCTATGTTCATCACATGCAATACATAGTTGATTGTCTTTATTTTCTGCCGATTTTGTAGGGTTTACCTAAAACTAGGGTTTCAAAAAAAAATTTCTTTACTGATTGTTTGAATTAATTACTTTCCATGTTTATGTGTTTAGTTCCTACACTTTTAAACCCCTTCCCTCTTTCCCCTGAGGTACACTCGAGGTAATATACTACCACTAAGAAATTTAGGGTTTCGAGTTCTATACTCTCTCTACTCTCTTGTTTACTACTGGTCTTGGCCAGCTGAAAGTCAATGCCAATATTCTGGACTCTCGACTTTGTGGTATTATTCTGGTTTTGCTCGCTTAACTGGTGAGTGACATCCTTTGTCATTTCCTTTCTATCCCTGAACTATATTTACAATTCAACATGTCTAAAACCCCTTTCTGAGCATGATTATGCCTGTTTACATGATTCTCTTTTAGTCCCATAGTTGATATTGTTAGCTCGGAGATTAGTTATTTTTGAATAATATGAATCCTCTTAAAGCATATGCTTAATTTGTCTCCTATATGTTGTTCTGAACTTGTTCTGAATTTGGTATCTTTAGGATAATATTAGTATGTTAATTAGTCAATTAGTCTTGAATCTTTGAAACTTGTATTTTTATTAAACTTCTTGCTATGTCGTTCATATACCCTGATAACTTGCTTCCTAATATGTCTTGTATCCATTCAGATTCATGTGTTTGTTTTGACTGTTTGATTTTCTATAATAAGGTTGTCCTAAATGCTAGCATGAATACCTAGCTTAACTAGACTTTTCCAGACTCCAACTTATTTGAACTGTATGCTTGAGCTTGAACAACTTTGCAAACTTTTTGCCAACTTGTCTTCTTAGTGCAATTATGTCTACATGTTCTGTGTTCTAAAACTCTGTTATGGTGGCCTTCTTCTGAGAAATCAAACATGTTTTAAATTTGTCCCAGCCTCCTTTTACATGCTATTACTTTTAAAACTCCTACTCTTAGTCCCTTAGGTTCTATCCTTAACCACCCTAGTGTGAGCACTGCCCAGAGTCCATATGAGACTCCTGTGAACTCTGACACACTGGGTACTGGTCCCTAATCAACTTTGAATCAATTTTTGAGTATTTGATTCTGGTGTGAGCATTGCCTTGGTCCCTGGGGCCCTTGGAACTTTGACACACTGGGGAACCTGCTTCTATATGTGCTATGGATGAGTCATTCACCATTGAATGTCTGTACTTGTGAAATAAGCCTCGAAGCTGATATGGTTTGAAGGCCTGGGCTGCCCATGTGTGTTTGGGCCTAATAAAGGCTCCCAATAGTTTATTTCATTACTATTATGTAATTTATTTCCTAATCTAGTTTGTAATAACTCTGTAATAACAGATTTGGGGATATTTAGTGAAGCTGGTGGGTTTTACTTACATATTTTGTTGAAATTAGGTAGAAATCCTGCCTATAGGATTTAATTACACAGATTAACTATGTAAGTGCTATACTGTGTTTAGAAATCCTGCTTATAGGATTTTCGTGATTGTTTTTTTCTGTATTTTACATCTGCATACTAGAGATCCTGCTTTTAGGACTTTCATTTAATTCTGTGAATTAGAAACCTTGTTCATAGGAGCTATACATATTTTCAACAAATGTGTCACGACCCGAAAACCACCCTGCCGTGATGGCGCCTATCGTGATACTAGGCTAGCCAATTAATTATGCACAACATAAGAAAAACTTTCGTTTGATTCAATATCAACCAATATTTTATAAATCTTTCGTTTTAGCATTTGAAAATCAATAAAGTTAGGTAAAACATTTAAATAAAGCCCCAAAACCCGGAGTCATCAGTCATGAGCAACTAAAAAGGAAATACAAAATTTGGTATTGTTCCCTTACTACAAACAAGTCTGAGAGTAAACAAAATGACTAATAGGAAGGAGAGAGACAAGGCTGCGGACGCCGTGCAGCTACCTTGCAATCTCCTACGTGCTCCCAGAGAGTAAACCAGTGTTGGTCCCAAACGCACACGCAAGTATACGTGGTCGTACAAGTAATATAATGATAAATCGAATGTCGAACCCACAGATACTTGTGTAGATTACTCACTAATTCACTATAATTATTATTCAATCAAGCCAAAATAAAAATCCAGGAATGTAACTATTTTATACTATGATTATAAGAAATAACTAATTATCAAGTAATGAGTTGATTGTTGTGTATTCAATAGAGACAAATATTCCAGGGTTGTGATCAATTCACCACTCGTATTGCATTCTAATTAAATCTCCCTTTCATATAATTCACTCATGGTTGCTAATTAATCGATAAATGCTCTCATAGCCTTCTCCCGAAGCACTACTCTCATGTTCTCAATAGATTAACGCCTATATTCCTATGAAATTAATCTATTAGAACGCACTAAGATTACGATATTTAATTAAGCACGATGACTAGGTATATTCCTATCCTAACCACAAATCCGCTCCCCAAGCACGGTGACTAGGTATATTCAATTCTTCTCTAATCTATATACGACTTTCCCAAGCATAACAGATAGTATATAGAACCTAACTGATGGCTAGACAATTAAACAATTAAACACAGAATTGAAGAAACAACCATATATTGAGTGAACTATAATCAAGGTTAAGTTAATGTCGAATAACAATATTCATGGCTAACCACAACCCCAGAACAATGGGTGTTTAGCCACTCATGCTAAAATCAAACAATTGCATAAGTGTTGAATTAATTGTAAATACTAGAAAAAGATGAAGAAAACTGATAATCCTCCGCTTCCTAATTATCCCGTGTGTATATTCTCTCCAAAGTGGCATGAATCCCCTAAAAATAAGCTTAGACTTGCTTTTATACGTGTCGGGTAGGGTTAGGGCCGAAATAACCATGTCCGGGGCAAACCAGGAAAAACCCACGTCACCGGAGCCCTGGCTAGCGCCGGGCGCCCACCAAGGCGCTGCCCTTCATAACCTTTCTGCCTCCAGCACCTCAGGTGGCGCCCATCCTTGCCTGTGGTGCCCAAACTCAAAAAATCCCGGTTTCGTCCGTTTTGGCTCTAATTTCGCGCGTTTCGCCCCCAATTGATCCCGAATCATCCTAAACATAAAAACACTTCAAATTAATATAAATCATCACATTTAACATCTAAACTCATGAAAAAAAAGTAAAATATGAGGCGATATACATAGAAATCTATAAATTTTAAGCTAAACATCAACTAGCTCTCACTCACTCATGGCACCTGAATTTGCACACAAGGTGCAGGGGGTAACATGAGTACACTAACTCAGTAAGTAACAAGCCCAACGTATGAAATGAGAGGTAGTGACAGAATAAACCTCCATGTTTATGACAAGATAAATGTACAGAAATTTAGGCATGCTTTCAGTTAACCAGACAGTTCAAGTGATAAGATAAACACAGTTCCGAGTAGTTTAACATATATACCTCAACGTATTCTACATGCCAATGCATCAACAGTATGAAATGCACAATGTTCTCCCACTCTCAAATACTCGTCCACCCAGTACTGTATATGGCTCATATAGCCCAGGGAAGATCTCTCCAAGAATATATACACACGTCCCTAACCTCAGTCGCTCAGTACCGATGGAAAATCCAGCCCCTTGGAGAAGATCCATCTCCAGGCATAAACACTTCGGACAAGATCCATGTCCAGGGAAGATCCATCCCTCAAATATCACTGCACTCACTGGGGGTGTGCTACAGACTCCGGAGGGGCTCCTACAACCCAAGCGTTATATCGCTGCGGCACGCCCTCAACCCAACACCGTTGAGGGGTGCAACCCTATCCATATATTTGCCACTCAATATCAGGCTCTCGGCCTCACTTAGTCATCACTCTCCAGCCTCGCTTACATGGGTTCAACATGCAGGAACTAGCCCGAATTAATGATATAATCTGCAAAACAACAATTACCGAGACTGAGACATGATATGATATGCAATGACATGACTGAGTATGTAATATCAATGAAACACATGAGGTGACAGAAATAAACGACTGCTCAGGTCTCAACAACATCAGCGTGAAGCCTTAACACAAAATTTAGCATGATTTCTAGAATGTTCACATCAGTCACATTGACAGAAGCACATATATCAACAAGAGAGAACCAATAAACGGTGCCATGGAATGAACCAGGTCACGAATCACACAGTGCACGCCCACACGCCCGTCACTTGGCATGTGAGTCACCAAATTCTATCACGTAACACGTAGCTCGGGGTTTTAAACCCTCAGAACAAAGAATGGAAATGTTACTTACCTCAATCAAGCCAAAAATCTACTCCACAATGCCTTTGCCACTCGACTCAGCCACAAATCGCCCTGAATCTAACCAAAATCAGTATTATATCATTAGTATATGCTAAAGGAACGAAGTCCCATAAATTCCATGATTAAAAAGTCAAATACCAACATAGAATCGAGTATTAGGTTCAAAAACATTACCTCAATGTGTTCCCCTTGAATCCCTCTTCAAAATCCCTCAGAAAGCTCCAAACCAGTCTTCAAAAATGGTGAAATATAAGAAATTTCGCAAAGGCATCCTTTTATAGGTTCTGCCCAGCACTTTCCACTTCTGCGGAAATTAACTCGCACCTGCGGACCGCTTCTGCGCCCAAAAATCCGCACCTGCGGAATTCACTTACCTTTTCTTTTTCCGCACTTGCGCCCAAACAGCCGCACTTGCGGGCTCGCAGGTGCGGTAAATCCTCCGCATCTGCGATGCACCTCGACCAGCCCAAATTTCGCACCTACGTCCACCAACCGCACCTGCGGTGACCGCACCTGCGGCCACCCATCCGCATCTGCGAAATCACAGAACATCAGTACACCAGCATTCTTTAAGTCCCAAAATCGATTCGTCAACCATCCGAATTCATCCCGAGCCCCTCGGGGCCTCAACTAATTATACCAACATACCACATATCATCCCACAGACTTAGTCGACCAGTCGGAACACCCAAAACAACACCAAAACACCGATTTTACTTGTAATTCAAGCCTAAGGATTTCTAAACTTCTAAAATTCGCCAACGATGCCGAAACTAACCAAACCATGTACGAATGACTTGAAATTTTGCATACACATCCCAAATTACACTACGAACCTGCTCCAACTTCTGGAATTCCATTCCGACCTCGATATCTAATTTTCCACTGCCGACCGAAAATCGCCAAAAATCCTATTTCGCCAATTCAAGCCTAAGTGTACCACCGACCTCCAAATAACATTCCGAATACACTCCTAAGTCTCAAATCACCTAACAAAGCCATCTGAACCATAAAAAACACATTCCGAGATCATATACCTATAAGTCAACTTTCGGTTGCCTTTTCTAACTATTGAACCAAGCTAAGAGACTAAGTGACTCATTTCTCTCCACAATCACTCTGAACTCGAGCCAACCAACCCAACACCATACAAAAGAGATGAACCACACAAACAATGAAGCAGAAATAGGAGGGGGGAACGGGCTAAAATCTCAGAACGACCGGCCAGATCGTTACATTCTCCCCCTCTTAAACAAATGTTCGTCCTCGAACGTGCCAAGAGTTGTTCCAAAAGCTATCAAACCGCCGAATAACCTTACCATGCACATACCCGGGGGTGACCCCGCGTCACCCTACCCCGCATAGATCTAATAACACAACACATTCAAATTCCACCATATCCAACCTAATCCCTACGCCTTAGAATCCAAATTCCACATCAGAACTTATCTACAAGATTAGAATCACGCCTCCACACACTGTATATGTCTGAACATGCTGTATCCAACCAGAGTCATAACTCAAGATGAAATCACATGATATTTCACCTATTTCGAACACTACTACGATAAGCTCAAATCACAACAGACGCCTAAGCCACCCAAATGCCGGTAATAAACATGTCATCAAACAGAGACCCGTTATAACACCTTAATATACTGCCAATGATGAGAGAAACACGCAGAAACCCATAACCATTCGTCGTATCAACAAGTGATGGAACTTCCTCTCTTCGAGAGGAAATATAGCAATACTTCTAAGTCGTTCAGCGTCAATATCCTCCCAAATATGCCGCAACCAGATCCAATAACACCCATTCTAGGTTCGATGACCTCATCTCAACCGGCACAACCACTCTAGTACATGACACATCAATACTACTTAAATCCATAACTCGTGCAGTCCGTGCACTAATAGACAACACCCCAAATGTACCTAAACATGAAAGCAAATGACCCCATACAAGGAAACCGTCCCGCAATATGAACGGCTAACACCACGACGCAATGCTAGGAATTCCTCCCGCACCGCAGAACCAAAACACATGAATCCTACACACGAGGACCCTATTTAACATACTCCGCTGCAATACGTGAACCTTATCCGAATGCTGGTCCATATTATACCCCTCGCTCAGCCTTGCTCAAAATAAAAAACTACACGAAACCCGATATCAAGTACTCAAAGTGCGTCACCATAACCGCGAAAAATCGGACGCTACCATCCCACACGAATTTGAAAGAACGCAATGCGTACGTCCAAATCCTATGATACCCATCTACTTTACCTTAATCAAACTCCGCTATGAGGCCCCAACAAAACTGCACCATGCGTGCCTAAAACCAACGAATCGCAGCTCTCTGAAGCAGGACGGGTAACTCCTAGATCATCCCAGAGCACAGATAAACCCAATAGCCACTAACTGACACCCCTCACAATAGTACTACAGATCCAATTAATTCGACTCGGTGCAGAACACCTATCCCCACAGGGCCTACTAAGGAACCCAAATCAATCTGGTCGTATACCATAGACCAATGACCCTCCGAAGGTCCATAATGACTTAATCACATCACACACTAACCCTTGGCTAACCCTGGCTACAACTCTACAGCCTTCAACTACGAAATCATCTACTCATTCTAGTTGCTCGACTCAAAACCCTCAAAGCACACCAATCACCATACCCAATCTCAATTTTGTCGCCTGAATGTCTAATACCTCTCCAATACACGATCACACTGTATTGGTAAAAATAGGCTTCACACATGCACTAATTATGATGACAAAGCAATCCATGTGGAGCAATGAAAATCCTGGAATGCCACATGGCACGGGCATTAAATGGAAGTGAAAAGCGACACATACATTCAGAGACGGATGCAATGGTACGAGTAAAGCGGCGGCAAAATATTTCCGCCATAAATGAGTATCCACTTACCAAATATTTAATCGATAAATAAATGGTAAGTGGGGGAACTATTTGTATTGGTAAAAATAGGCTTCACATGTGTACTAATTATGATGACAAAGAAATCCATGTGGAGAAATGGACGAGACTTTACGAAGAGGTACGAGGCAAAGAGGAACGAAAAGACATACCCACGGGGTAATCAGATACGGGAATCTCAATCTAATTGAGGAGATGAAGAAACAAGGTCAGAATGAATCAAAGCAGAATAAAGGGCAGATTCGAAGATCTTTAATCAATTGGCCAAACGTTACATAATCTTCACGCAACAATTACGATTAATCATTGTAACGTTACATTAATACCATTATTAGTCATTAATGCTCCGTCACTAAAAAAAGTAGGCGTTATATTAAGAAATTCCCTGTAAAAGGGAGTAAAATATAACTTGTAAGGACACGTTCGAACCACTATTGAAATATACTTACTTTTTATGCATCTTTCTGCTTTCTATTTACTAATTTACTTACAATTATTAGTGTATTATTTGGTTATCAGAAACCTGTGTTCTTCTTAAAATAGCTTTGGCAGAGAATCCAATTCTTTAATTAAACAAATTGGTTTCGTTGCCGGGAAATCTGATAATCTATGGATTTTTTCTCAAGCAACATTCTGTAAATTATGTCGAACGCCAACGACAACAACCAACAAAGTATTGGAACTCCAGTTCCATCACCTTCAAGTTCCCCACGAGGCTCAAGGGAACATTCCCCAGAAATATCTATGACTCAAAATAATAATCACAATGGAAATGAACAAACAGGATAACAAGATCCTGTAAAACAAATGGCTGGCGAATATGTGACTCAAGCCTTACAAGCTTTCATGAGGGGACTGCCAGCTGCATCACCTACACCTCCTCCTAAAAACACCGCAACTGTGGAAAATCCACAATCCAGACTAGAAAACTCAAGAAGTAGAGGCACTCCAAATAAGTCCCTCGAAGCAAGACCAGGTATGTCCAGTAATCCAGAATTACAGTCTTTATTACTAACCTTGCAGAAACAGGTGAAGGAACAAAACGACCGAATCAAACAGATTCCTAGAGTACCACCTATTATCAAAGACATTAAAGTTGATAGATATTCTCAACAACCTTGGAAGCCAAGTGTAGCACCCTTGCCTATTCCCGAGAAATTCAAAATGCCTGATATTCCCAAGTACAATGGGACAACTGATCCATGTGATCATGTAACTGCTTTTACTACATGGACAACTGATCCATGTAATCACAACAGACGCCTAAGCCACCCAAATGCCGGTAATAAACATGTCATCAAACAGAGACCCGTTATAACACCTTAATATACTGCCAATGATGAGAGAAACACGCAGAAACCCATAACCATTCGTCGTATCAACAAGTGATGGAACTTCCTCTCTTCGAGAGGAAATATAGCAATACTTCTAAGTCGTTCAGCGTCAATATCCTCCCAAATATGCCGCAACCAGATCCAATAACACCCATTCTAGGTTCGATGACCTCATCTCAACCGGCACAACCACTCTAGTACATGACACATCAATACTACTTAAATCCATAACTCGTGCAGTCCGTGCACTAATAGACAACACCCCAAATGTACCTAAACATGAAAGCAAATGACCCCATACAAGGAAACCGTCCCGCAATATGAACGGCTAACACCACGACGCAATGCTAGGAATTCCTCCCGCACCGCAGAACCAAAACACATGAATCCTACACACGAGGACCCTATTTAACATACTCCGCTGCAATACGTGAACCTTATCCGAATGCTGGTCCATATTATACCCCTCGCTCAGCCTTGCTCAAAATAAAAAACTACACGAAACCCGATATCAAGTACTCAAAGTGCGTCACCATAACCGCAAAAAATCGGACGCTACCATCCCACACGAATTTGAAAGAACGCAATGCGTACATCCAAATCCTATGATACCCATCTACTTTACCTTAATCAAACTCCGGTATGAGGCCCCAACAAAATTGCACCATGCGTGCCTAAAACCAACGAATCGCAGCTCTCTGAAGCAGGACGGGTAACTCCTAGATCATCCCAGAGCACAGATAAACCCAATAGCCACTAACTGACACCCCTCACAATAGTACTACGGAGCCAATTAATCCGACTCGGTGAAGAACACCTATCCCCACAGGGCCTACTAAGGAACCCAAATCAATCTGGTCGTATACCATAGACCAATGACCCTCCGAAGGTCCATAATGACTTAATCACATCACACACTAACCCTTGGCTAACCCTGGCTACAACTCTACAGCCTTCAACTACGAAATCATCTACTCATTCTAGTTGCTCGACTCAAAACCCTCAAAGCACACCAATCACCATACCCAATCTCAATTTTGTCGCCTGAATGT
>ML409795.1:0-12528 GCA_005239525.1 Nicotiana knightiana | reverse complement strand
TAAAAAGGTTGGGGGGATCCAAAGACCCCCCCCCCCCCCCCAAAAAAGAAAAAAGATGATTTGAAAGCTTAAAAAAATATGATAAACACACACTCAACTATGTACATAGACCCTACTTGTGGGATTACACTGGGTTTGATGTTGCTGTAGTACACTCAACTATGTTACAGACAAGCAGTAAGATGTAACCTTTGGAAGCATCTAGACAATCTCAAACATGTTCTAGACTTCTAGTACAACTTTTGGAACTATAACCACATTAACTAGTAAGTGTAGAGTCAAACCATCAGCTGCTGTAAATAAAATCCTAGAGCATTCCGAATTGTTGATAAAATTAAGGATTCAAGAGAGAAACTCTATTTCACATCCTTCGCTCTGAAATACTGACTTCTGAAACCACTTTCAGCACTTGAATGGAAAGTGAATGTTCAGCCAGTGAATCGTCCGACACAAAATAACAGAATCCAAAATTTCTGCTACACCATACTATACTTGATTCTAAATGCTTTCATCTTTATCTTTTAAAGTAGAACTTTTTCCCATCTTGTAATCGAACCTTAAACTCCAACTAGTACCAGATAACATATCAAACACTTCTACATCATCGCGACATTTCCATAGATCAGCAATGACAATAGTTCTATTTAGTTATACTAACAGCACAAAGCAAAGTAGTAACGACACTAAGCCAACAGTCAACACTTACAACTTTAGGCAACAACCATTCAACAATGAGGACAATAATCAGTAAAAAGAATACAACAAAGAAAAAATCACTTGAATACTTTATAGAAACACCAACTTGGCATGCTTAAAATGAAATTATCATTTATTAGCACTTCATCACGAAAAATAATGCAAATTTAGTTAATTAAGACATTGGATTTCTTCAACAACCTATAATCTGACCGAGTAAAGAAAGACATTATCCACACTGTTTTGTTTTAAAAGGCGTGGGCGTGAGGCAAGACGTCTCATCTAACATGGGGCGACGCGTAAGCCCCAGGTTGTATGGCGCATGGATTTGATTATAATATTTTATAATTTAATTAAAAAAATAACTAACAAAAAAAATAAAATTAAGTTAAAATTGTAGAAAATTCAAAAAACAATTAGTAGGAAAATGTATATATCCATTTAAACATGTTAATATATGCACAAACATTACAAAAGAATGTTTTTTCTTACTTGAAAAGGTAAAAGACGTAAAGATGCATTACACCTATAACATGACTATGATGGAACATACATAAAGTTCTAATAATGATACTCTAGTTCAAGGTTGTGTGTTATTTGGGTCAAACCGAAAATCTGGACTGATCCGTGTTATTCGGATTGGTTCGGACCGGATTTCAACTCTTTGGATCGGATTTCGGATTAAAGATTTAATTATTTTGGATATCGGATTGGATACGGTTTGGCTTAATTTAAATCCGAACCGATCCGAAATCCGAAATATAGGGTCTACACATAAAAGTGAGGGTGCCATCAGATAAATCTAGGTTTCATTTGTCTTATTTCTCTCATATTCTTTCACGAAGAGCACATTTCGACAGAAATGAAGGCTCTCAATGGGGTCTAATGCTAGTTGAGAAGCTTGCAACAATACTTGATGTTGATTGTCTTGTATAAAATAATAGGAGAAGTTGTTTAGAGTTTAGACAGTAAGAGCATCGAAGTATATTTCATTATTTGGCAGCAATTAGTAAGAAATTTGGACATGTTTCTCTGAGTTTTCTTGCTGAGAAACACAAGTGAGGTTAATCATGTCCTTATATTTTTGTTCTAGCTGGGTCCTTATATTTTTGTTCTAGCTGGGTATATGAGGGTTGAAACGGGTGTACTTTTGCCTGTTTCTCAATCCATGTGTGTTGTGATCATACATAGTTTCCTTATCATGAAAGATGTGAGTAATTGTATGGAATGTTGCGTATGACTCTTTAGTTATAGCTAGCTATATTTAACGTTTTTTATTTTAGCATCTTAATATATAAGGCTTAAAATCCGAACCGTAATCCGAAATATTTATCCGATCCAAATATCAAAATCCAATCCAAACCGAATTTAATTTGGTTCGGATTGCAATTTACCAAATCCGAAATCCGAAATTATAGTCCAAAATATGCCAAATCCGATCCAATCCAATCGATGAACAGGCTTACTCTAGTTCCTAATATAATTCAAAAATAAAGATGGCAATAATATAAAGTTTATGTTTGAGACCTAAAACTAGAAAACAAATCACAAATACTCATTATAATACAAAAAGGACATTGTTTGAATAGAGTCTCCAAAACAATATCTAAACTAGAGTGGTACATAAAGAAATTCCAAGACCAAACACTTACTTGAAGAGAATATATAAATTAAAAAAAGAAAAAACTTGAAGAAACAAAGGAAGGAAGCTGGAAGCGTCGAAGAACAAAACTCTTGCTATGTAGCATGCACTTTCCAGACAAAGAGGTAAAGAGTATTTGTTACTCAATAAACGACAAAGAGAGGATTATAAGATTAGGATAAACAATTAGAAAAGGTCTTGAACTTTTGAGTTTTTTTAGTTTGACAATTTACTATGAGTTAAATTTTGAGCATCTAAGTATTAAACAGGGGATTTATTAAGTAATTTTTGCTCAAATTTGAAGAAGTTCTATGGGATTACGCCCAAATGAACGCCTAGAAAGTTGTTGACTTACGCCTAAGCAAATGCCCAAAAGGTTGTGACTTACGCCCCACGATATTTGCCTTGCCTTAGGATTTGCCCCAAAAACGTCTTTTAAAACACTGATTATCCGTACTTTGGAAAATACAACAAAGATGGACTATCTGATCAAAGGAGAGTGGGAGAAAAAGAGAGAAGGAACACAAATTAAGATGAACACCAATGTTAATTTATTTCACTTCACTTGTGCACATTTTCTGACTTGAATTTCACTGAGCCAACATCTTAGCATGCAAAAGACACAGCCTTAGCCATAAGGATGCTCACATCTAAACAGTTAATCATCTGCACACCTCTTAGCAACGCACGTTTCGCAATAAGGATTAAATAGATTCTTGCTTCAACTCAACTTACGTTATCTTTAAGAAATTATGCACCCACCAAGGAGGGAGAACAAAGTCAGGTGGAGATTTCAAACCACAAGTTACCCGTGCTTGAAGTGCAAGATGGAGGATAACTTTGACGAAGGCCAAATGGAGGAATGGATTAATTAAGAAAAAACTGTTAAGGTGGTGCATCACAAAATTGCAAATTCTAGCTCTACTAATCCTTGAGGCACTAGGCCGCAGATATTCTCCCCATCCCACTGCAGGTGTTACAACTAGAAGATTGATTATCGGTGCAAGGATACAATTAAGGAAGCCTAGTGAGCCATAAAGCATTACAACTAGTGGTAGATAACTATAGGTGGTAAAACCTTGGGCAACCATCCTCTTCGCTAGTGGTTTAGCAGAAGGTGGATGTGCAACAGGAGTGTGTGAAAAAGTTGACAGCGGGTGACACAGACTGAGAGATCCAGGTGGATGCTTTGATGGAGTAGTTGGGACTTGTGACTAAGCATTTGTTAAGGTTGGTAAGGCAATGTACGTGGATAGTTTTACCGAGAACAAGAAATACTTCTCCTCTTGGTTTTCGATCCTAGCATGACATCATTCAGCCATAACATCTAAATATTTCAATATAAATTTTCCCACTTTCAAGGAGAGGATCACAAAATAAATTGTAATATAATCCACATGACGCTGGTCATTAAGCCACAGAATAAAGAAACTACAGCTGCAAAAGTGATTTTATACAGCATTCATTCAACAATAAGCTCAACAAAACACCTTCAATTCCATCAACAGATTAAACAACATGCAAGTCCATCCATTTTAAACACACACAACAAAGTGGAACTCAATTTGGACAAAATAGTAGACTAATGTCAACAAAACATAACTAATTCACATTAATTTGGAAGAGTTGAATTAGAATTTTAAAAAAAAAAAGACTTACAAATGGGATTGTGGAAGCTTTGTCATTCCAAACAGCTAACAGCCCAAGCCCCACGAAACAACTCAATCCACCAGACAACCAAGCCAAAGCCTCATACTGCCATTAAAAGCAGTTCAAGAATCTTAAGATATCATGTTATGTAATTAATTTGACTAACAAAAAAGAAAACTTAAAAATGTAAACTGTAGAAACAATGAAGATGGTGATTCAAATACAAATACTAAGTCAAAAGAACTAACCTTTCCAACAGATATAAAGTCTTCAAATTCACATATAAAATATTCAAGTTTCATACTATAATTAATTTGCCTAACAAAATTAAAATTAAAAATGGTAAAACATAAAGTAGCTCAAAGGCAGATCATAAACCAAAACTTTAACTGTTCCAATAGACACAAATTTCACATCTTAAATCTTCAAGCTTCAGATTATAATTAATAAGACCGTAGATGGGAATACAAATATTAATCTTAAATTTATCTGAGCATTCCAACAGCATCAGAAATAAAAATTTAAACATCACATTACAATTAAATTGACAAGTAAAAACTGAAAATTGTAAACGACAACAAATGAAGAAATGGGAATTCAAAATAAATCTTAAATTAGAAAAAGAAAACTAACCTTTCCAACAGTATCAGCTATACGATCGATACATGGCTCGGGAAAAGGAGTTCCATTATCCCATGTAAGTTCATCATTCACTCCAAGCTACAATCACACCAAAAAATTAGGGTTTGTCAATCCAATTAAAAAGACCAAAAAAAAAAATGAAACAGAAGCAAGTGAAAGTATTGAGTATTAATAGTAGAAGCATTACCGGCTTATCAGGTACAATGTGTTTGCCGACGGGAAGCCCCATACCGGCACGGGTTCGAAGAGAGGATGCTACGGAGCGGGCTACAACGCCGTTTCCGCCCATGATGCGAGCGGCTGTGTTACTCAATCTTCCGGCCATTTTCTGATGATCGGTATTGTTCGTCTCTCGCTGATGGGTCTGCGCAATTCTACGATTTGCGATTCAGTTCAATGTTAACTAGAGGAGATTGTGTACTGCGTTTCCATTTCCATAGCATACGCAATGAATACAAACGACATCGTAAAGGTAACTCTCTATTTTATCTTTTGGTCTTAATATTTGGGTGGCTTTCAGAAACAGCATCAAAGTTTAGTATTGTACACAAAAGCACTCCACTAAAGTTGGAAATATGAGAAGAAACCACTAGATTGGGGAGTCCAGAAACAAAATGTAGTTCTTTCGGACACAAATGATCGAAATGTGTGAAAAATAAAGATGGTAACCAAAATATATATAATGCCCTTTTAAGGGCGCTATAACTTACGGTTGTTTGCCCGTTAAGGTATAACGCCCTTCATAAATTATGCTAGAAATAATTTTAAAATATTTACCTGCTCAGTATGTTATTTATAATCAATTTTTTATCTAGTGAAACTCAATTATTTCACAAATTAGCCAATTGGGTCTTATTTAATTTCAATTACAATAATTTTACAATTATGGCCCAATTGGACATTTTTGCACTATTTCAATTCGAAATTTATGCATTTTTACACCTAGAATTAGTTAATTACTGTGATTTTACCTATTTTAACTTAATTTTATTTTTTATATAATTATTGGTTATTTTAATTAATTAATTAATTATCTATTTTATTGGGTATTCAACATCTAGCCACATTTATTTTAATTTTAGCCACATTTTAATCCAATCTTTAGACCCAATTACCCAACCCATCAGATTTAACTAACCCAATTACCCAACCCAAACCCCAATCAAATACCCAGCCCAATCCTAATCCATACCCGGACCAACCCCTAATTAAATCTGAGTCGTTGATCAAATAAGATCAACGGCCCAAATCCCTCCTTTCCATAATTAACTCTCACTAACCCCTCTCCCCCGGTCTCATTTTCGAGACTCTTCCTCTCTCTTCGTCTCTTCATCTCTCTCTATCTCTCTGCTAATCTCTAGAAGCCTCTTTGGCTTCTTCCCTCCGATGGGATCTGTTCACCTTCTCCGACCTGTTTTCTCACCGGAATCTATGGCTCTTCACTATATCCTAGTCATCTACCCGCCTCTCAACCACTCAGTGACATCCTAGGCTCCTCAGATGAACCTGGAGCACTTCACTCACCTCCCTTTGGGTCTATTGCCATTTTCCGGCCAAACCCCGGCCGTTTGAGTAAGTTTGCAGTCTCTCCGGCTAAATCTAGGTCGTTCATGAGGTTTGCCCTCTTTTCTGGGTTCCACGAAACCCTAGTCCTCTGTATTTTTGGGTTTTTCTTTAAGATCTGTTCTATAGTTACAATGCTATAAAGTTTCTTCATGTTTTTCTCCGGAAAAATTCTGTTTAACAATTTCGAAAACTAGGGTTTCTAACCCTGTTCTCAAAACAGTTTTCCTTTTGATTTTCTTAACACCTATGCTATGTTTAAGTGATTGTCTCATGATTTTATGTTATTTGAACTATTATCGGTGAAACCCTAAGTATTCTGGGTTGTTCTTTATTACTTGACTATGCATTTATGTGCTCTCTGCAACTCCTGCTTTGATTTATTGTTATAATCTCTAGTTTCTACTGTTCTACGAGCATCTCTCTGTGTTGATAAGTGATTACTGTTTGAAATCTTGATAATTCCGACCTTTACCCTACTGGTTGTTTACTTGTTGATTTATATTGATCCTTTTGTGTGAAAATCCCATGCTTGTGATGTTTTCCTTAAAATACATGGTCATATATCCTTTCTATAATTCTATACCAATTTTTTGAATTATTTCTATATTTATGTGATGCTTTCCTTAATTACTTTGGATTCTCTGTGATAACTATTGAATCTGAGATCCTCTTGATTGATTTTCAAACTGATGCCCTATTTTTACTTTATAAATACACGATTAGTTTAACTTGCCTTAATTATACACTATGTATTTGGCCGTGCTTGTGCACTATGTGATTTTTTCTGCCCTAATCAACCTTATTAGACTGATCTTCTTTCCTTATTTTGCCTTGACTATACCGTTTGAAACTGGACTCCTTAATTAAAGGAGTCCAGTTGTCTTAATTGGTGTTAATTGATTTTATTTCTATAACTGTGCACTCCTTACCTATGTACTACTGCTTGTTTTCAAAACTATATAAAGACATGTCTTCCCTCTTCACAAACACACTGAGATTCATACGAAAATACATTGATATTCACCAACTACTCACTGACATACACAAAACACACACACACTAATTTGCTCTGAACATTTCTGTGCTTTCATACATATCCCTTCCTGCTCTTTGCATTTATTGTTGACTACTCAGTCGGCTGAAAGCCAAGACTGAGTAATCTCTACTGCTCTTGTGCTTCTGCATAAAACTGCTGCTTTCATCCTGCTATTACTGTTCTATTGCTGCTCTCATCCTGTCATTACTGTTCTATTGTTGCTCTCATCCTGCTATTACTATTCTATTGTTGCTCTCTTTGTCCTGTATACTGTTACTGTTGTGCTATCTCCTGCACTTTGTTGTTCTCTATTCCTTGACTGGTATGTTTTCTAATTTAGTTTTATAGTACCCATACACAATATGCTCCAGTTTTTGTCTCTTTACCTATTGTTCATTATTTGTTTTATCTTATGGTTCTACTGTCTACCCTGTAATTAGCTTAATCCCCATCATGTCTCCCATTTTGTTATGTTTGAATATGTATCTTGCTTTCCCAGGGTTCCCTGTAATTATGTCTTTACCATACCCCTACTATTTTTCCTTTCCTTGAGTCTGATATGTCTCCAGTTCATTTTGAGACTCTGCCATGCTTATGTGTTCATAGGTTGATGTTTCTTACCTTGTCCTGATTGTTGTTATTTGTTCTCACCCTCTGCTTAACTGTAAACCTACCTCTCCTACTACTTGAATATTATGCAATCCTGATCCTATTAATCTATGTTATTATGTGACAACTATTTGGTAACTATGTGATAGCTATAACTATGCCTAACTCTAATATTTAATGTTATTTGTCCCCAATCCCTCACCCCTGTTTGTGTTTACTCTTTCATGACTTCTTTTACCTGTTGACTGCAGTTGCATTGCTTCTCTCTTTGATAAATTGTTTTACCAAAATCCTTCATCATTTTCTAAAATCATCTTTTAAAACTGTTGTCTCAATTACTCTTTTCAAACTCAAACTCTCTTTTAAAATCCAAGCACTTCCCACTACTCTTAGATTCTAGGTTCTGCTCCCTTCGTGTGAGCACTGCCTTGGGGACCTCTGAGTACCCGTTGAACTCTGACACACAAGGCTGGCCTTCTACACTGCACTTACTCATCCTTGGCTAGGGTACCTGGGTGTGAGCATTGTCCAGGATCTTCTGAGGTCCTTAGAGACTATGACACACTTGGGTTAAAAGGTCATGGAATATGACAAATGGATCTGGTACTTTGGGCCTACTGTCAGGCTCTCTATAGTATAACTTCTTGATTTTTCTTTCATTCAGTTGTGTAATTTGTACAATATTGGTCTGTAATAATTATTTGTAAAACAACTTTGGGGCTGGATAGTGAAAAAGGTGGGGATTATGCATGCTTAGTGTAGTTTTGGGTAGAAAACATGCTTTAGGATTTGTTGTTACCTCTGTGCGCAATAGAGATCCTGCTTAGGACATGCTTGCATTAGATATCATGTTTTTAGGTCTACTCATGTATGCATCTCATCATATCCATGTTCATCTAGGGATCCATGTTAGATATTAACTACTACTTCTTTAAAAAATTCTGTTCAAATAGTTATAAATAACTGTTTTAAAAAACTGTCTCTGCATACACAACTTAAATATAGATATCCTGTTCTTAGGTGCATTATCATTATTTGCATTAGAAACCATGTATCTTAGGATCTACTTTTAGCATGTCTACATTTAAAGTTTGTGCTAAGTACTCAATTGAATGCCTAGAAAGCATGTGTTAGGCTTAATAATCAAATAAAAATCGAACTCCTGTATCGTCCGTGTAGTTAATAATCTCACTGAAAATATGTTGCCACAGCCAAAAAATGTCTTCTGCATTTTTCTCTAAAAACCTGAAACTGGTTTCCTGTCTAATATCCTATTTCTTGCACTCTTAGATACCATGCCTATAGGATCTGCATTTTCATCACGTGCCTATTAAAACCAAGTTTAAAACCTTGCATTTCACCCATTTCTTAAAAAACAACAATCGATACCTTCAGACGCCTAGGCAAACCTTAGGCCTAATGTTTGTTAAAAATCAGAAATCAACCATTTTTATGCACTGCCTGATACTACAAAATGGTTTCTAAAAATCAATCATACACTCTTTTTCTGAAACTCGTTAAAATTATGTTGTCTGTTACTGTCTTCACGCTTAAAATTCCTGCTTTGCCTATAAATTACTAGTTTTTTTAAAACTCATTCATTCCTTTTGCTAAAACTCATTAAAACCTGTTGTTTACTATTGTTTTCACATCTAGAACTCCTGTTTAGGTTCTGAATCTGAGACTTTCATTGTGTTTGAGACGTGTTATTTACATGCCTTATTTGTGGAGGGATATCTGAGCCCTATAACTGTTTATGTGTATCCCATATGTGCAAGTCCTAATTGTTTCTCTACTTGTCGTTTAGAATTTTATCTTTTAAAGCCTAGGGGTTCAACCTAGTACTCACCTTGTAGGATTAGTAGTCCTAGACACCCTTTGGGACTTATAGAACGGGACGGGTAATAGCACGCAATAAGCTTCGTGACCAACACACGCGTTTTAAATACCTTAGCGGGGTGGGAAGGGTAGAATACAGATATGATGATCGGTGCGCTAATACCACGTGTAGCCCCTCATTGAGGATGTGACATACCGGGTATTGAATTGATGTGATCCGTATTACTTCAAACCTAGGACAATTCTTTTCAAATGTTTTTACTCTAATGTTTCCCAAAACCTTTAAATATTTTCATACTTGTTTGAAATCCCCTCTTATATGAACCTTACTTGCTATTTGTTTACCGTCCAAATTCACCAAACTTCTTGGCTGGGACCCACAATTGTGGATCTTGAGGGGTGCCTAACACCTTCCCCTTAGGATAACTCCGAGCCCTTACCCAATCTCTGGTAATGCAAACTAGTTCATGAGTTATCTACTCTAGGTGCCCTAACGCACTACAAAATCGTTAGGTGGCGACCCTTCCTTAAACTTCTTCCTTTAAGGAGTTGTCCAAAATGCCATAAACCCGATCTCTCCGCACCTGACCCGTGCGAGGAAAAATGGCGCGACAGCATGGCGACTCTGCTGGGGATCTTCCCTAGGCTTTCACCATTACAGGTTGTCTTGTGACTTTGGACCTTTCAATTTCTGTTTAAATTTTTATACCCTTTCCTATTCCCCGTTATATGTGATTAACTGTTTAATCCCACAAGTATTTATTTCACCTAAACAAAACTGATGTATCTTCGTGTTTTCCTTGTAACTGCTTTCAATTATAACTGTCGTATTTCGTTTCTTTACCGCTTTCCTCAAATGTGAAAATACATGCCTACTTGTTTAAATGTTATTTATTGCATATCATGCTCCACATTCATATTCCACTCGTGCCAAACAAAAATCCTTTAACAACGCTTACAATGAGTGGTTGCGCTATTCCAACACTACTACCCCTAAATTTGGAAAGGCATATTTGCGGTAAAACAGTCGATCAGCGGTGCAGTCGACAGTTCCGTGCCTTCCCTCTTGAGTTGTCCGCTCAAGGGTACCGGTCTAAAACCCCATAGAAACCTTACTCTATTATATGTTGCATGCATCATGGTCAAACCTAGCCAGGTTAACGTGTTGTCCGCACAACAACCTTTAAGATAGCCTTGTCCAAAGTCCATTGGGTTTCCCTGGAACCCAAACGGACGCCTTCACGTTCTGTGCATTTATTTGGAGAACTAAATGCTCATGCTAATTATTGATGTTAAATAGTCGAGTCTGGTGGGGGTAAGGGCCTAACCTGTTTGTTTTGCAGAAATGAGGCACGAGGTCCCCAGATTCGGCATGGTCACCAATATCCACCCCAAACTACTAAACTGGTGGGAGGATCTTCACTCCAGTGACAAAACAGTCGTCAGAAAACACTTGGGCAACCTGCCCTCTCTTCTGGACATTCAGCCTAACAACATGATGATAAAAGTTGCTACCTTGTTCTGGGACTGTGATCGGTCGGTCTTTCGCTTTGGAAAAAATGAGATGACACCATTGCTAGAGGAAATAGGAGGGTTAGCCGGTTTAGCTTGGGAGTCTCCAGGGTTATTGATGCCTGAAAACCGTAAGGCCGAGGTTTTCTTAAGATGATGGGACTAAAGAAAAATCCAGACTTGGTCTGCTTGAAATACTCGTACATCCCCTTTGACTATTTGTACGAGAGGTATGGTCGTAGCCAGTCTTACCGCACCCATCAGGAAGAGTTCGCCCTTACTTCTATGGGGCACATTCACCGCCGGGTATTCATATTTATAGTATGCTTCTTGGGTCTGATGGTGTTCCCGACAAAGAAAGAAAGAACCCACACCAGGTTGGCTATGGTTACCAAGACTCTGATGGAAGGGATTGACGGGCAGGATTTCAGTATCGTGCCAATGATCATTGCTGACATGTACCGAGCCTTGGAAAAGCATCAACGAGGGGCAAAACATTTCGAGGATTGCAATCTGTTACTCCAGTTGTGGCTCACTGAGCATTTGCAAAAGGGCGACTACCGTCAGGACATCCATAGGAGAATTTGGGATGATCATATTGCTTTCCATCATCCAAACCGTATGAACTACATCTCCGACATGTTTGCTCGGCCGGAAAACGCCAATGGATGGGCCGAGTTACTAGGAAACTTGACCGAGGATCATATTCAGTGGATGTTTGAGTGGTTCCCAACCGACGAGTTCATCATCCGAACTCGAGACACCCCATTTCTGATATTGATTGATCTAAGAGGGAAGTATTCTTACATCTTGATCCGAGTCATGATGCAGGCAGGAAGGAAGCAAGTTATACCAAGGGTCGAGAAGATGAGTCATATCAGGGTAGATTTCCAAAATGACGATAGCCCTTATAAGTGCCAAGCTCAGCATTTTGTGGCACTGCAAGATTCGGTTATAAAAGGACACTATTGAACCCG
Organism: Nicotiana knightiana; assembly: GCA_005239525.1. Taxonomy (NCBI): domain Eukaryota; kingdom Viridiplantae; phylum Streptophyta; class Magnoliopsida; order Solanales; family Solanaceae; genus Nicotiana; species Nicotiana knightiana. Next base: position 359 of record ML409795.1, on the reverse strand, counting down.
ACGGATATCATGCTGGTTACTCTCCTTATTATCTGGGATGGTTGGAAGATAACTGGGGTGGAAGTATCGAGCCAGGGTTTGCTTGAGGCCACAGGGTCATAGATGAGAAGGCCGAGGCAACGACTAGCTCAACCAGTTACGCAAGAGGCTCCGTGATTGTGAAGAAGATCATCACAAAATACACGAGGCCAACAAGAAGATGATAGAGTAATGGAAATACATGGCCATTGTCACACCTCCTTTTCCCGACACAGGGTTGGATACGGGAGTTTTTTCCAATTTAAGTGACATTATGCTGATTTGGGATTTGTTTATTAGTTTCAGAGTCGCCACCCGGATTTTTTACGGTGTTCCGGGAC
>ML409793.1:2616-22490 GCA_005239525.1 Nicotiana knightiana | reverse complement strand
GATGCATGACCAGACCTCTGGTAGAGAAAACTCCCTATGAATTACTTAAAGGGAGAAATCCCACCATATCCCACTCTAGGGCTTTTGGATGCAAGTGTTTTGTACATAATAATGGAAAAGACTCCCTAGGAAAATTTGACCCCAGAAGTAATGAGGGAGTATTCTTGGGATATTCATCACATAGCAAAGCTTATAAAGTGTATAATAAAAGAAATATGTGTGTAGAAGAAAGTATAGATTTTGTCTTTGATGAAACTAACATTCTTACTGAGAAACAAGAACCTGAAGATGAGGATCTTGGATTGGTAAGAAGCAGTAATCACATTGAAGCAAGCATGGAAGGTGGAACAGGTGATGGACGAGGTTCAACTACCCCAAGCATCATGACAGGGGGAATTCAACATATGCAACCTGGCCCTGATCCTGCTTCACAGCAACAAGTCACCATGGAATCGTCTAGGAATGAACAGCTGGTACTTAAACCACACAGATATCAGAGTTCTCACCCTCTTGAGAACATCATAACAGATTTGGCATCCGGAATCAAAACAAGATTATCCTTGAAAAATTTGTGTGTGTTTGATGCCTTTCTATCCATGATCGAACCAAAGAACATTGGTAAAGACCTACAAGATGTTGATGGGGTAAATGCCATGCAAGAAGAGCTGAATCATTTTGAAAGAAGTCAAGTATGGCACTTGGTACCCATGCCACTAGATAGATCAGTGATTGGTACCAAGTGGGTCTTCAGGAACAAGCTCGATGAGGATGGAACTGTTACAAGGAACAAGGCAAGATTATTTGTTCAAGGGTATAGTCAAGAAGAAGGAATTGACTATGATGAGACCCTTGCCCATGTGGCAAGACTTGAGGCAGTCAGACTTCTTATATCGTTTGCTGCACACATGGAATTCACTCTTCATCAGATGGATGTTAAGAGTGCCTTTCTCAATGGCTATCTGAAGGAAGATGTATTTGTCAAGCAGCCTCCAGGTTTTGAAAGCAAGGAGTCACCTGACCACGTATACAAACTCGACAAGGCTCTATATGGTCTCAAACAAGCACCAAGAGCATGATACGAACGATTATCAAAATTCCTGCTAGAACATGGGTACAAACGAGGAAAAATTGATAGTACCTTGTCCTTAAGGGAAAGGGGTAAGGATCTCCTAGTTGTGCAAATATATGTGGATGATATCATATTTGGGGCGACTTCTGAAAAAATGAGCAAGGAATTTGCTATGTTAAGGGGAAGTGAATTTGAGATGAGTATGATGGGTGAGCTAAACTTTTTCTTAGGCTTGCAAATTAATAAAAACCCAAATGGAACAATGATCCACCAACAAACGTATGTGAAAAAATTGCTCAAGAATATTAAAATGGAAGACTCAAAAGAAATAGACACTCTCATAGCCACAGCTACCAAATTGGATGTGGATGAACCTCGTTCATCTGTTGATCAGAAGTTATACAGAGGGACGATTGGGTCTCTATTATATCTCACTGCCAGAAGACCTGATATTTTGTTCAGCGTGGGATTGTGTGCTAGGTTTTAGGCAAATCCAAAGGAGTCCCACCTCACTACAGTAAAGAGAATTTTGAGATATTTGAAAGGCACCACTAATTTGTGCCTTTGGTATCCTAAAGGTAGTAATTTTTACCTTGTAGGATATGCTGATGTTCATTATGCAGGATTCCTGGTTGACAGGAAAAGTACTTCAGGTATGGCTCACTTTTTGGGTTCATGCCTTGTGTCTTGGGCTACCAAGAAACAGAATTCAGTAGCCTTGTCCACTGCTGAGGCTGAACATGTGGTTGCAGCCTCATGTTGTGCCCAGTTGTTATGGATCAAACAACAACTCATGGACTTCGGTGTTGATGTGGGATGCATTCCTATTTTTTGTGATAACACTAGTGCTATTAGTATGACGAAGAACCCAGTTCATCACAAAAGGGCTAAGCACATTGATGCTAGGCACTATTTCCTAAGGGATAACTATGAAAAAGGAATGATCTCAATCGAATTTTGTGCTACTAATCATGAAATTGCAGATATATTCACTAAAGCACTTAGTAGGGAGCATTTTGAGAGAAACAGGCTAGAATTAGGGATGATTAAGATCACCTGATTGAAAAATATATATATATGAATTTTTTTTTATTTTGGCTAGAAAATTTTAATTAGGTACTTAATCAGATTAATAATTGCTCAGCATCGTGTCTTTATTGCCATAATCTTCTTCCATGTATTAATATGATTCCCTGGATACTAATAATGTTTATCTATCTTTTTAAATTGAGGCAATTTAAAGAACTCTAACAGGATGAACCTGGTTCACCTATGCTGATTCATCTGACTGACAAGGTACGTACTCTTCTTCATATATTAATTCAATTACAGTCACACATGAGCATGATTCTATCTATATTTGGTTCATTTCAAAGTCTTTGTACTAATCCCTAAATAAACTCGTTCCAAGAAGTCCCATTAGTACTCAATTAGCCTAAAAGTAGGGAACTCTCAACCATCAAATCAATGACACTCTTACAACTATTAGACTTCCACTTGAATAAATTTTTTACCCTTTGTATAATTAATAGCCATATTTTATAAAAGGAAATCATTACTCCTGTCTTCATAAAGCTACCTTCAAACCAAGTTCAACTCATACTACACAACCCAAAACTTACAACTCGTCCGTTCTTCCTAACCATACATAAAAATGTCTTCACCACCACCAGCTTCTTCTTCTAATTCACCACTTAATCGTGATTATGATGGAGGACATTTTGAATCTGTCTCCAATTCTCCATCCGTTTACAGTTCTGAATCTCTAGAAATTACATCAACACATAAAAATACACCCATTCCTGAACCCACTCCAAATCTTACTCCTGCCCCCAAGAATCGTCGTGTCAAAGTTATTGCCCGGAAATCTGTTGCTTCTGGGGCTAGGGAAAAATTCTTGGAGGATCTTATTAAAGAAGACAAAGGTACTAAGTCAGATTCGTCCAGTGAATCCTTTAAATCAGCTAATGAGGAAGACGCACCTGGTTCAACCAGTTTTGAAAAAGGTAATCTTGAAATAGATTCTGAATTTACTTCTGCTGATAAACGATTCGTGTCGGTTGGGTCTGTTATTGATGTTGAAGTACCTGGAAGGCAGAGGGGTGGTAGAAAAGAAAGAATTCTTGAGAGATAGGGAAAAGAAGTTGTGAGGGGATCTAGGGAGGATGGCACCACGCTGGTTATCAGTGGTCCCATTCCTAAAACTGTTGGAGAAAATGTCACTGATTTAGGGGGAAGCATAGTTGAGGAAGCTGCAGCAGGTCTTGCAAGTCTGAAAAAAGGAAAAGATGAACCTGGTTCATCTGGGGAAGAAACATTGGCTGAAAGGCTGAAGAAACTGGGGGAGTCCTATAACCCCAAGAAAAGAAGGAGTCAGAAGCCCAAGAAGGTAACTCACCCAGTTCCTTCAAAGAAAAGAAAAATTGTTGATGTTGCTGATGTTCCTGCTCCAAAAGTAAGAGCTACTCGTAGCACTATGAGAGATGAAGAAGAGAAATTAGATAAGGTTCTAAAAGAGAGCAAGAAGAAGAGGGCAGCAAAAAGAAAAGCAAAAGTTGGAGAGCCTGTTGAGGCTATTGAGATTGAAGAGACTGCGTTGGATCTGGTCCAACAGGAGGAGCAGCCTGCTCTAGGTGTGGCTGAGACACCAAAACCCACAAAGGCTAATGCTTCTTCAAAGAAGTTAGCTAGAATGTTTGTCACACCAACAAGATCTGTTAAGAGGACCAGGGCCAAGCCAAAGAAAGTGAAAATTATTGAGGATGATGATGCAGATTGGAGTGGAGAGAAGGAGAAAGAAAAGAACGAGGGTGTTTTCACCAGATGCTTTCTCTCCTACAATCCAAGATCATAACCTCCTCTGCACCTTCCCATCCTTAGGCTTTCCAGAGCTTCCAAAACCCCTCTTTAGACCAGTTATTCAGTTTCAATTATTTTTACTCTGTTTTTTGCTCATGGTTGGTTTGTTTTTATTTTTCTGTATGGTGGTTGATAGTCGTTACTAATCAATGAATTTTGCTTTTAGTTATTGACTTGTCTCAATTTCTTAGTTAGCTAACATTTATTGGCTCCTTGTGTTGATTAATCATGATGTGCACCTGCAGCTGCCTCAATGGCCATGAGTAATAATTAATAAATCTAGTAAGTGTATCATTTTGTAAACTTTTTGATGATGCCAAAAGGGAGAAGATATGTGCTGAGCGTTTTCAAAAAATTTTAAAAGTGATATTTGTAACCTAATGAACCTGGATTCTCTATGATTAATGCTTAAAACCATATAAAGTGTTTGAAGTGTATACAGGATTAAGCACAGAGTTTGTCATCATCAAAAAGGGGGAATTTGTTGACCCATGTCATGCACAGTTTTGAAGATTGACAAATAGATGACCAGTTGAACCAGGTCCATCAAAGCACACATCTTGAACTAAATATCTGGCACATGAACTGTATATGCATAGGAGATATTTGTGAATGTGAAATATCAATGAACCAAAAGATTGTCTCCTAAGGTGAAAAGGTTGCAAACTGATGAGAAGATTGAAATCGAATTCAGCAAGGAAAGTAACAAAAGAACGGAAGTTTAGTTTGGTACGAATTTGTTCACCCAGGTAGAGTTGGACTACAATTGGACGACAAGCTCAACTGACTCTATAAATACTTGATGTATTTCTGCTGGAATTGGACACGCACAAAAGCTAAAGTGAATCAAAAGTCTGAAAGCAAAGTTCCCAGAGTCAATTTTCTAGCAGAGTCGTTGTGTGATTAAAAGGCTACAGATCAACTAGAAGAACCAGTTCCATCTGATTGATTATTGAGTCTAGTTAATTGTAGTAGGAGTTTTAATATTGTATCTTTCAGCTTTCATAGAAGCAATTGTAATAGGTACGCATTGTTTAACTTAGAGTAACTTGAGTCATGTAGAAATTAGCTAGGGGCTAGTTACTACAAAGGGATTAGAGTTAGTCCTAGAATTACAAAAGAGTTTATTTTTTAAGTTTGTTTGGCTCAGAGTATTTAGTGAAGAGTTTGCGCAAATCCTACTTAGGAGTAGGTCGTGGTTTTTTCACCTTTTGAGTCAGGTGTTTTTCACATAAAAATCCTTGTGTTTTTACTTTACTGCTTTTAATATTCCGCGACAGTAGAAGTAAGTACATCAAGATGAACCAGGTTCTTCTATTTAGACAGCACTCGAAAATTGGGTACCACAGAAAGTAACTTATCTTCTTGTGTGGTATTAACGTCTAAAACATCAATAATATCACGATCCGGTTGTGGTTAGAGTGATACAAAATGGTGGATGAAGTTTTTGTGTTAGTTGACATTTTCGATGGATACTGCAAATGTGCTAATAGATCTCCTTGTGAGACACCCAGATGGTGAACGCTAAAATAGTACAGCTAGATATGAGTACTACAAACATAGGAACAGGAATATTGGAAGGGGTAAATATTACCATAGTGTGGCTCCCGTCCCTAGTAGAGCAATAATGTTTGCAACGAAAAGCCAATGGATGGAGCAAGAGGAGCTAAAAGCAAAATAATATTTTGTTCAAATTTTCAGAATAAAGTGATAGATAGAAATATTAGCTGGGAAGTACGAAGAGGGATAATGGAGCATTATGAGCGAGATGTGATACATGGATGGCAACGGTAGAGTGTTACAGAATCCATAGTCAAATGAAGAGAGAGAGGAGAGAGAGAGAGACGAGAGGTGATGGGCCTTATGACAACAAAAGAGTATAGGCCATACATTTATATTCTCATTTTGGGAAATAAGTTCGCGACTATAACGTGACTAACAGAAGCAAAAGTTAGACCCCAGAGTAATAGAAATCAGTATGAACTGGTGAACAAGATAAACTAAACATGAATTAGAAACTCAGTCATTTGATAATAGTCAACATCATGAGAATTTTAAACTGCATTCCAGCAATAATAGAATGGACAACAGAAGAAGATCCATGATGAATTCTGATATTGGTCATTCGGGGAGACGCTTCCCTAAAGCAAGCAATATGAGCAAAGTTAACCTTAAGGGACCGTATGTGCCAGTTACACTAAGTGTCTGCATCACGAGTGAGGAATTTTGTTATCCTTGGTACAGAAGGATTACCGCAAGGCGAGTAAGGGTCATTGATGATGCGAAAGGATGCAAAAGATAAAGAGGAAAAACATCTATAGGCAGGTCGTCATGGATCTAAGTCTTAGTACTCCTCTAAAGGGGGGAATATGGAATGATAAAGGAAGAATGAGATAAAAATAAGAAAGGGATCAGATTGAACTTATCTAAATTCTACATATATGCTATGATTCCAGAACGTTATGTAAGCACGACGTCAAAAAAAAGGAAAGCAAGGGTTCCTTCCGGGGATGTTATTGATAGATAAGAAGCCAGTACGTGAGGTATGTTAAGACCAGAAAATAACCCCAAGAGAGATTATGTTAAATATGGATATGAGAATGGGTCAACGAGTAGTTAGTAGTTGATTCAGAAAGAGCCCAGTTATGCCTAGACAAGAGGATAAAGACAAATCACCAGATCGATGCAAGATAATCATAGGGAACCCCAACTGAAGAATTCAGCCTCGGAGTTATGACATTGTATACTTGAGATATATTCATATAAGATTTGGAGAAGTTAAAAAGGTACCGTATGAGTACTACGGAAGTAAAAGAGAATTCCACTGGGAAGACAGCCAAAATGTCAGTTCAGAAGCAACCCTACAATCACAAGGGCGTGGAGGTAAGTAACTACGGATAATTAGAGGCGCAGAAGAACATCAAAAATTCAATCGGGTATACAATGTAATAAGCCCGCAGCTTTACAAGAGCTAGAGGGTCCTCCCTAAGTACTACAATGAAAGACTAGCTAAGGAAAATAAGGAAGAAGGCTTCAACCTAAACTCAGTGACCTAAAGAGGAAGTGGTCTTATAACAACAATCTCACAACAACATTGTAAGCACTCCAAAGGAAAGTGGTACCTACAGTGGATAATGAACGAGAAGTAAAATTAAAAGTAATATCCAAGATCATATGAGTTGCACGAAAACTCTGACATGTGTGGGCACTAAGATAAGCTGAGTATGGACAAAACAAGAGCGCAGAAAGACCAGGAAAAGTAATAGCTTACGTTGAAAGAAAGCTAAGATGGAATGAAAGAAATTATTCGATCAATGATCCAGAGTGGGTCACATTATGAACGTACTTAAGGGTTCGGGGTTTTATACATACAGCATATACAGCCGTAGAAAATTCTAGTATGCGTTAAAAGAAAGAATTGAGCCCAGGTCGTAGACGAAGGATTAAATTGTTAAATGATTGTATCGTGCATATTCCTCAACGCCCATGAAAGGCTAAATAGAAAAACTAATACCATGTACCACATATCGGGAGATAACTTACGCCGACATAAAGGCTGATCAGAAGAAGGAGGAAACTAAAGAGTTACATCAACGAAGTAAATCAGGAATCCTGTTATTGGACCCAGAAGCTATAGGAATCATGATTGAGAACATAGAAGAATCTCTCTTAATATTGGAGGTGCAAGAGAGATAGTACAACAACTATATTCTATAATGGCTCTACGATAAAGCCAGTTATAAGAAGTACCAGCCTCATAAGAAGTCATTATGGAGCTCCCACCAGATTATATAGGCACTAGAGGTGCAAGTATTATAATAGAGCTTCAAATGGTGGATGTAAATTATACCTATGTGGGAGGAAGGTTATGAAGGAAATATAGAAGAATGTAAAGTGATATTTTAAAGTAAGTAAGGTAAAGGTGAACAACGTAGGAAATACTCAAGTATAAAAGGATGAGAGTGGTCCATACTTCAGGTAAAAGACTAGAAGTGCTGGATTTAGTATCCAAGAATGATAGTAGCGTCATCAGTGGCATACCTTCCAGAGAGTAAAAAGAGAGTTAGAGACGATGTGATGTCTCGCTTGATGTTCCTGAAAAGCATAAGGGAATCGATCGCAAGCTAAAGTATGATAGAACGACAAGGTTTTAGAAACACAAGAGTAAGGATAAGAAGAAGGCAAGTGAGAAGCTGACGATAATAGATAAGTCCTCGGGATTAAACCCATTAAAACAAAGGAGCTGATGGTCCCTCTAAGTTATAGAAAGCTCAATATAACCTAAATGAACTCAAAGAAGTGTAAGACTAGTAGCATTTGGATAAGATGGAATGATGCCTGGGGGTGTAATTGTAATAGATAAAGGATGATGTTTGGGCCTTCGATTGAGTAATGATTTCATGAAGTGTACAGAATTAAAATACCCACATAAGGTAAACCACATTGGGATGTTATAAAAAACGGTTATGGAAGTATAGTATAGTATCACCCCTAGGTGGATCAATCTAAATACTCCAGATGTCCCCAATAAGACGCGAGCCCTAGCGACGCTATTACATAAAAGATCAAGTTATCAGTGGTATATGATGAATCAACATAGATGGATAAAAATTTAACAGTATGAGATGAAATTAGACCATCAGTCTTAAGGATAAACAATGAGAGTAACCTGGAGTTGGTTGCACACCTTAGTAATGATAAATTAAAGTAAGAGTTATGGTGTAGTATGACCTACCTAAGTGAAGAAAAGTCACATGGATGGATAACCAGGTCTATGAAATAAGATATAGCTATATTCGCAAGTTCTACAAAGTACCCAGCGAAGAACTTCAGTACACCTATAGATGCCCAGAGAGGCATCCTATTAAGACTTGTATATGTTGACAAAGTAAGGCCTATATATTGGCTAAAAGCTTGAGGAAAAAAAAGATAAGAGTCGAATAGGCACACTTACAAAGTCAGTATCGTAGAGGTTGCATGGTAGAAAGTAACAACATTTACGAGATTAGAATAAATTCAATCATAAGTCATGGCATGGGAAAAAGTCCTAAAAGGGGAAAATGCCCTGGCATTTGGATTTATTCACGGAACAATTGCCTAAATGGCAAAGAGAGTATTAAGGTATTCAAAAGAGCTATAAGTTCTGAAAATGATAAGTGCATCAGCCAACATTAGAGGACGAATATTCCAAAGAGGGGAATGATGTTACATCCCGCATTTTCGTAGGTTTGAGTTTCGTCGTAAGTTAATCAATGTAATATTGGGAGTGGGATTATTTCAAGATTATAAGCATTATGCTATTTCAAACAAGTGATGAGTAAATTTGTGAAGGTGAGAGGGGAAGCAAGTCAAAGAAAATGAATTTTCGTCCAAGTTAACATATTTGGATAAAACACGGGTCGTGCGATAATACTCGATATTTTCAGACTAATACCATACAAGGTATCATATGACCATGATAGTGGAATGTATATAGTGTATTAAAAATAAGTAAAATTTTAAGAAATTTTAGACAATTCTTAATTATGCAGGTAATTGGTTAATTACCGGGTAACGAAATATTACCTAACTAAATTAATTAAAAAAAACAGAACTTTGGATAACTACCAACGTAACAATGTGGAAGCAAGAAGAGAGAGTCTAATGACTCTTGTTTTAGATTCTATATTAACAAGACACTTGGACAATCTATTTAACCTTAAAGAAAAAATTCCATCACCATTATGCTCATTTTGGCATCAAAATTCCATTTGGAAAAATATTTAAAAGTTCATATCAGACTTTATAGTACAATAAGCAACGACAATTCTTATATTGGTAAAGAAGTTCATACGAAATTGTATTGCGTAATAAAAATGGGATCTTGCAATTCTAAGGGAGTATGGTGCAATCCTTCTCAAGAATATCACATGGATTTTTCCCTACTCCAGGTATGTTAAGGCTAAGCCTTTTCTTCATTTTGGCATGATCTCATAATTACACGAGTTTGATAATGAAGCATAAAGACAAATTCATATCCCGGAAATTACGTATATTTTGCTAGTCTCGCAAGTTACAATATTTTCTTTATCGGGACTTCATATTCATTTGATTATTTCCTTCTTCCGTTCAAGAGAGCAGAGTGTCTATATATATACAGTATCACAGTATTTTTATTACCACAGAGTTATAATCGATGGGCAGGCCCCTATTGGGCAACCTCTAATCAGATGGTAAGTTATATATCGAGCCTACTGTGGTCGAGTGCCTATGAGCGAGCCCAGTTGGTCGAGATACAAAGCCTAGTATGGTCCATCACCTATGAGCGATCCTACTACGGCAGAGCATTTATACATATATATATATATATATATATACATATCGAGCCTTATAGGGTCGGACAGCTATTTTACTTACTATATTGAGAGAGTTGAGTCAGTATCAGCAGGTAAGCATATCTTCAGATTATCTTTGACTTCCAGCTACCTGCAGTTATTACATTATTAGTTCAGTTTTAGCTCTCAGTATATTTCCTTACATACTCGGTACATTATTTCGTACTGACGTCCCTTTTCTAGGGACGTTGCATTTCATGCGTGCAGGTTCAAACGGACAGACGGGTAGGCCTCCTCGTTAAGTGTTGCTCGAGTTCAGCTTAATCGGTAAGCTCCATGCCTTTCGGAGTTGCCGGTTCTAGTGCCTTATTTACATCTTATATATATGTATATATGTTATGAGTAGGTCGGGGAGCTGTTCCGATCACAGTATATCCATCGGTAGAGGCTTGTAGACATATCCTGTCAGTTATAGTAGTATGTTAGGCTTGCAGACCTTGTATGTATATTTGGTTGGGTTGGCAGCTGTAATAATTATAACGGCCTTGTCGGCCGAGTTTTATATTGACATTTAGTCAGCATTTGCAGTTGTCTTACAATGTGGCCGATGGTCAAAGTATGATATTGTATGTTCAAAGTATCTTAGTTGCAATTTGGTATGCAGGGATAGGTAAGGAACTGGGTACCAGTATCGCCCCCCCCCCCCCCCCCCCCCCCCATGGTTTGGGGCATGACAGGATTGATACGGGTGGCTATTGTGATATCGTCTGGGCGAGCGGTTATTGTGATATTGTTTGGGCGAAGCGGTACGGGTGTTGATACCCAATTTTGCCTTACATTTTCTCAAATAGTATATATACTTTCAAAACATCATTTTTTGCATCATTATTTTCTTACAAATCTATGCGAGCATTTTCTATAATTTTTAGAGCTTTTAAATTGATTTTCCTGTACTTAAATTACTTGAATAATTATTAATTACTCCTTCAAATTATTTCATGATGACCTAGTTACCCAAAATTATTATTTTGCACCTATAATACATGTTTTAAATATTTTTACTTCATTTTATATAATACATTGCCATTTTTGAGCTATTTGCACAATTTCGTAGTTATAGCCTATACTCATCCATAATTCCTTTTATTTATGTTATTTGTGTCAAAATAACCTTTTTTATATTTTTTAACGCTAAATTATTATTTACAATCATTGTAGTGCATAAATAATATTTTTATTTATTTACTCATTTTTATAATTTACTGTTAATAAATTTTTCATATTTAAATAGTAGCCCAGATTTAAACCAATTTTTTTGACCAAAATGACCCAGCACCTTAGCCCAATAAACCCCAAGCCCAAAACAGGTGACCCTTGTACCCAACCCGATCGCAACCCTGTAAAGACAAGTAAAATTTCATGGCTAAAAATAATGCTCAAATAGGTCCCCGTGTTGTAATAACTGTAGAAATTCTTAAAACGGGCCCTTGTGAAGTAAGAAGTATCCTGGGACTTAAAGGATAAAAAATTTCAGATTTGCGCAAGTCTGCAGTCCACTATGCGATCGCAGATCAGGTATGCAGACCGCATAGTGGTCGTATACTTGGACAGTTTGCTGTCCATTTTGAGGACAGCTATGCAACCTAGAATGCGATCGCATTTCACGAATGCGGCCCACATAGTTGTCGCATTCTTGCACCTTGACTTTTGTGGAAGGAGTTATGCGACGCACTATGCGATCATATAACAGGTATATGGACCGCATAGTGGTCGCATATCTGGGCAGTCTACTTTTCTTTTTGGTCCATTTGAGGGCCATTTATGCGACATGAATGCCATCTCATTCATATCGCATTCCTGACCGCATTTCTGTTTCGGGACTGTTAAAACTCTAATTTTATACCCCGACCCCCAGTTCATTAAAACACTTACCCCCTTCCATTTTAAATATTTTCTAAACAAAATAGAGAGAGGGAAGAGAGAGTTCTAAAGAGAGAAAGTCTCAACTTCTTCAAAGTGATCCTCTTTCATCATTCAAGCTTGGAACTAATCAAGTAGGACAACATTTTCTTCACCTTAATTTCCAGATTTATTTAAAATGAAACATGGTTAGGTGAGTTCATAAAGATGGGGGTAGGGATCTTGCATGCATGTAACCAACTAGTCATAATCTAGTAAAAGGAAATGGGTTAGAGTAATCTTTCACTAAAAAGAGGCCATTTAATCTAAAGGAACGCCTAGTGTTTGATAGAATGCTCAAGTGAGTTCAAGACATGACCGTTATTCCTAATTCTAAGTTCAATTACGCCACATTGTGAACTAGATTGAAGGTGCTAGAAGGTCCAGTGAATTGTGGTAGAAATTAAGGAAAAATCCCAAATCAAGGTATGTATGGATAACTTTAATCCTTGTAGAGTCATTTTGTTGGTGTCCGACCACTCGGTATGAAATTCTTGCTTGAGCATAGGTGAATTGATTGCCCTGTTGTGTCGAGGTGTAAGACTTAGTTCTTTGAATTTCATAGTCAATTACCATGTTATATGAGCTTGTGAAAAGGTGATTCTTTGTTCGTATTCTATCATGTGCAAAACTCGTTAAATGTTGAATACATCATTATGAGAAGATGTGCTGCAAAACGAAAGAAATGATAATGAGTCAAAGTGTTGAATGTATCTAAGTGCTAAATGATGTGTAGTAAATAATTGAAAGGAAACGGGGATAAACTAATGGAGCTATATGTTGATGGCATACCGTATATGACTCACTATTTGATAAAGATTTATGTGGCCTTGATTTCATATGGTTATTTGGTTGTTACGAATGAATATCCTTGATGATGAGAATCTTTACGATTGAATTGTTGGTTGATGTTGCTATTAATTACATTGTTGAACGTATCAAAGTGCTAAAGGTTGTGTAGAAAATGATGGAAGTAAATATGGACTGATTTTATTGAATTAAATGATTGTGGCAACACCATATATGAATTAATTATTCGTAAGGATCATTGTGCCTTGATTTCACATAGTTATTGGTTGGTATGAACTTATGTTCTTCATGATGAAGATCCTTGTGATATAATTGTTGGTGGTTGTTGCTGTGAAATATGATTGTACGGTGGGATCGGGTTGCATGTCGCTACAGAAATTTTAAGGTGGGATCGGGTTGCATGCTGCAACAGAAATTGTAAGGTGGGATCGGTTGCACGTCGCAATAGAAATTGTAAGGTGGGATCGAGTTACACGCCGCAACAGAAATAATAAGGGTGTAATGTAATTGTGAGATGGGATCGGGTTGCATGCTGCAACAGAAGAAATAAGGGTGGAATATGATTGTAAGGTGGGATCGGGTTGCGCGCCACAACAGGAGAACAATTTAAATAAGAAACTATGGAGACCTCATTTGTGATTCTCTGTATCTCTGTGCAATACTTGTTTGGGTTTATTGAACTGTCTCGTACATATGTATTGCTTGATTTTACATACAGTAGAGTTTGTTTATACATACTAGTACTACTCAATGGTAATAACATCCCTTTTGCCGGGGGCGCTACATCTTTTATATGGATGTAGGTGGTTCTATAGCAGGTAGCTCGGTTCTCCGTTAGTGGTGCCTCCTCTTCATCTTTCTAGCAGTCCTGGTGAGCCCCATTTCCTCTCGGGGCTGTGTATAGTCTACATCATCTCATTTTGTATATTTTATGTCTTTTAAAGGTATAGCAGGGGCCTTGTTGCCGTCAAGTATTGTGTAAACTCCTAGTACTCTTAGAGACTCCGTAGACATGATGTGAGTTGTATATATATATTTTAGGTAGTAGTTGTAATTATCCATAATCTTGGTTCCGTATCAAAAATGTTGTGCTTAGTTTGTATATTTTGGGATTATCAAATGTGGAAGCTTTAAAAGAGGAAAAATGGAAATTTGGTTGTAAATTCATTATAAATTTGTATATTGTGCACGGGGTAACGCATTGGGTAGGAAAGGAAATCTAGTTCCACTTGAACGGAATCATTTGGTTAGGTGTCGGTCTCGTCCCTCGATTTTGGGGTGTGACAAACCCACTTAATAACCTGCCCCGCTTCCCCGTTTGATCTTGGTCATTGATCTTAAATGATCAACGACCCATAATTAACCTACTCGTTCCTTTATATTACCCCTTACCCAAAACCCTAGCCCATTTCTACCAACCCGCCGTGTAAGGCCCGTAAATTTTACCTAGAAACCCGATACTTCGTGAGGTCAAGATTAGATTTATGTGTTTTTAGAGTTTTTCGTTGAACAATGCGCTGGGAAGCTGAAATTTTTCGTCTCGATAGACCAGACTTTAGCCAAGATAAAGCCAGGTTGGACCAGGCTTTAGGCTGGTGAGGCCAAGCTAAAGCCAAGCTGGACCAGGCTTTAGGCTGTCGAAGCCAGGTCTGTATCCCGGCCCGAAATTTTGGACTATCCATTCTTCTATATTTATAACCCGACCCAACTTCGTTAAATACACGTCTATCATATGAGTGCATGTCAATCAAAATGGTCACCGTGTTCATAAAGTCTCTCTGATAATTGAGATCCTCACATCTCCGTCCTAGGAATGTCTTGTGTTATAACTTTGGTGTCCACTTAGGACATCCCGCAGTAAGTAACTCACCTTGTTCCTAGCATTGTGTTTGCCCGTGACGTGGTCTTGTATTGTAGTTTGGGAGTTAATATAGCAGAAGCATGCCCAACTCATAACAAATGTTTATTTTCTCTTTATACCTCCACAACATGTGATAATTGTGTTCCTTAGTTAGTGAATTCATTGTGCTAGTTTACCAACACTTGTTCGATAACTACGAGGGGACGTGTTCTTCTATGTTTCACTATAACACTTCCTTTCTAAAGACCCTTAATAGGCTCTCCGTCAAGACGAAATGCACCTTTGGGGTTTATCATAGCACAATGCCTACTTCTCATGTTTTCCTGTCTTTTATTAGCATCTGGGTACTTCTCAAGTCAAAATCTATGGAGAACTCATTATGAACATCCGCAAGCCTTCCATGATTATTTTATACTGCCTCATTGGGTTCCGTTGTCTTTACACACTCGACTTCTAGAATCATTGACTATATCTTTGTCATGTGCGAGGAGTTTTGCTATCCTTGGCATTCCACCTCCCTGGGTGGATAGGAATTTTATTTTTCTCTCCCCGGAGCATCATGTTAACCATTAGAACCCCTCTAGCCAATACCTGATTTCATCCCAATATTAAGATGTCCTAGCTATGTGGTTTCACTCGTAAAAGGATGAGATTAGATGCTTTCAGATTTTTTCACATATCATGAGCATATTGATTTGGAAGACAAGTAATCGTATTTTTGGGTATCCCATATAGGATCAATTGTCGGGATGGGTTAAGCTATTTGAATTAATGTAATCTCATATGTGCTTGACTTCTTTTTCATCCTCATGGGCTTGTGGCATAGCTTTCTTGTGCCAGTTAATGTTAAGAGTGTAATTCAACTTCATGTATTTTCTTTCGAAATCTCTATCACATCCATGTTGCAAGATCTTACCATTACCTTCCTTACACTCAAGGAGGCAACTGGTGTAACATACATGACCACTTCTCCTTAAAGCTTATTATTTGGGCAAGGCATATATGGAAAAGAACAATTGTTACTATCCTTTGCATAACTCGTAGCCTCCCAAGAATAACTGACGCTAGTGTCTTCATCCTCCCGATCATGACTCCCATGTATCTCATGTCTAGAAAGACCCATATCTATTAGATCTCAGGATCACGTACATGGTTCCCACCTTATCAATGCGTGCTAGTTACCTCTATGCTTCAATTATCTAATGATTGATGTCGTCACAATGATTAACCATGTCAGCATTGTTAGTAGTAATCCTCGCATCTCGTAGCATATACCCTCATGAAGTACTCTGCTCAGCACATTAATCGATTCCTGAATAATTCCAGCCCAATCTTGAACTTTGTTGTTCCTTTTTGAAATCTATTGGGTATTGAAGGTCCAAACATGTCAAAGAGGAAGCATCACCCCGTGATCACATATATTCGATAGGTAATTTTATGGTCAATTTATGATAGTACATCTTAGAGTGATTGTTGAAGGTCATCAAAGGTTTAGGGTGGGTGTTCGTGTAGAGATTTAGAGTTGAGGAGGGTGAACGGGTTATTCTCAATATTTTCTCCCTAAAGATGTTATGTGAATTGGTAATGAAGGTGAAATAAGTGTAGTTCACATTAGGCCGCACTATGTGTATGATGACTTCCCATCATTGTTCCCTATGTACCCTGTGTTTTCATGTTCCTATGTCTAAGAAGGTAGTTGGAGATACATTGTGTATAATTCTCGTGGAAACTATTGAAGGGACTTGAGGTAGGTGAGAAAAGAGATATATTACGTTAAGTGTTTGGGGTAGACACTACTTCTCATTCGAGGGCGAATAATCTTAAGTGCGGGAGGATGTAAGGCCCCATAAATTTTACCTAGAAACTCGGTACTTCATGAGGTCAAGATTAGATTTATGTGTTTTCGGAGTTTTGGGTTGAACAATGCGTTGGGGAGTTGAAATTTTTCGTCTCGGCTAGACCAGGATTTAGGCTGGCAACTCCAGGTCTGTAGCCCGACCCGGATTTTGGACTATTATAACGACCCGGCCGGTCGTTCCGAGAGTAATAGTAATGTTTCCCCCGTTTCGGCTTCATTATATATGGTTCACCTTCATTATGTTGTGTTAGATTGGTTGGCTCGGGTTCGGAGTAATTTTTAAAGAGAAATGAGACACTTAGTCTCTTAACTTGATTCAATAGTTGAAAAAGTCAACTGAGAGTTGACTTATTGGTAAACAACCTCGGAATGTAGATTTCATGGCTTGGATAGCTTCGTTAGGTGATTTTGGACTTAGGAGTGTGTTCGGAATGTGGTTTTGATGTCCGGTTTAGAATTAGGCTTGAATTGGCAAAATTTAGTTTTTGGTGATTTTCGGTCGGCAATGGAAAATAGGGATCGGAATGGAATTCCGGAAGTTGGAGCAGGTTCGTAGTGTCATTTTGGATATGTGTGCAAATTTTCGGGTCATTCAGACGTGTTTTGGTTGGTTTCAACATCATTGGCGAAATTTAGAAATCTCAAAGTTCATAGGCTTGAATCTGATGTGATCTTGGTGTTTTAGCATTATTTTGGGTGTTTCGAAGGCTCGACTAAGTTCGAATGAGGTTGTGGGACTTGTTGGTATTTTTGGTTAGGGTCCCGAGGGGCTCGGGGTGATTTCGGATAGCCATCGAGGGATTTAAATTTGGAAAATTGCAGCTAAAGCTGCTGGTGCTAGTGTAACCGCACCTGCGGATAGGGGACCGCAGGTGCGAGCCCGCAGAATCGGACCCAAGACCGCAGATGGGAATTTTGGTGGAAAAGAGGAAGACCGCAGATGTGGAGCTGGGACCGCACCTGCAGAGTCGCATGTGCGGAAATTTGATCGTGGGTGCGGAATGTGAATTTAAGTGATTTTTCACAGGTGCGCACTTGGGACCGAAGGTGCGAGAATTTGGCCGCGACAGAACATATAAATAGGACCCTTAGCGGATTCTGGTCATTCATCCACCATTTTTGCGCGGGTGGGAAGCTTTTTGCAGGGTTTTGAAGAGAAAAATAGAAGGTTCTTCGTGGAGGTAAGACTTTTGGACTTAAAACTCGTTTATGTGTGATTTATGGACTGATTAGTGGTGAAAGTTTTGCGAAATTAGTACAAAAATTGGGTAATTGGGGCTTGTAATTGGAGACCTTTAATTGGGGATTTGAGGGGCCATTTGAGGTCCGATTTTGAGATTCTTGGTATGTATAGACTCGTGGGAGGATGAGGATTCTTGTGATGTGATTTTTATCGACTTCCAAGACATGGGCCCAGGGGTCAGGTTTGGCCAATTTCGGGATTTTTGGTATATATTGGTTTTTTCGAGTGGGCTTTGTTCCCTTAGAGTATTTTGAGTATATGAATCTGTTTTTGAATAGATTCGGGGCATGCTGAAACTGAGTCGAGGGGAAAAGGCATCGCGGAGTATATTTTTGTCTGGTTTGAGGTAAGTAATGACTGTAAATCTTGTCCTGGGTGTATGGACCCCGGACTTCGTATTTTCTCACTATTTTTGGAGTGGCGCACATGATGGATGACGAGTGTGTGGCGTGCACTGGTTGGGGATTTGGTTTTGGTCCTTCCCGTGGCAACTATTGAGTTGTGTATTTACTTTTAAACCATATGTTAAATCGTGTTTTCAGACTATTATTATATTTGGGATGTAAGCCATGTTTGGGGCCTTGTTTAGACCCCTTAGGGGCTTTTACTGCTATTCCTCATTATGTTGACTTATGATTTACACTCAGTCATATTATGTTTAACTGATTTCGAAACTCAACCTTATTTACACTATTTTGAGATATAAAATGATGTTTTTGGGTCGAGTACCCCGTTTTACTGATAGCCAGAGTGGCTTTTTGAGAGTTTCTGATTGAGTGAGGCGGAGGGCTTGATTGTGAGGATATGATATTCCACGAGATGGCTTGATATTAGCGCTTGGGCTGTAGGAGCCCTTCCGGAGTCTGTACACACCCCTAGTGAGTGCAGGTACCTACTACGTGCGAGTGTCGAGTGCTGAGTGACGAGTGACGAGTGATTGGGAGGCATGATTGACTAGGAGGTTGCCCGAGGTGCTGATTATGAGTGAGTGTGAGGTTGCCCGAGGGGCTGATTATGAGTGACTGTGAGGTATGCCCGAGGGGCTAATTCTGATAGATGTTACGCTCGAGGGGCAGTTCTTATTCATGATTTTGCCCGAGTGGCTACTTATGATTCATTTAATTTTTTTTACACTAACTTCTTGGACATTTTTCTGAAATTTTTGGAAATTACACTTTTCAAAGGAGTTATACTGAAATTGGCTTTATTTTTAGCGTGATGATTTAATGTATTCACTGTTGGAAAGAAAGACTATTCTTATTGTGAGATGATGATTTGACTTTATGTGTTTCTTACTGCTCAGACCTGATTTATTTTCATTACTACTGAGTTGGCGTACTCACATTACTCCCTGCACCTTGTGTGCAGATCTAGGTGCTAGGGCAGAGTGAGTTGTGTATCTGTTCCAGAGACTTCTCAAAAATTTTGTGAGGTAGCTGCACGCGTCCGTGCTCTCTCCTGCTTACTATTATTGAGTTTATTTTCCAAGGTTGTATATTTTCTATAGATGCTCATGACCAGTGACTCCAGGATCTCGGGGTTGTATTTAATATTTGGTGTAGGTTTATCTGGTTTAAAATGATTAAACGAAACCTTTATGGGTTACCAGTTTAGTAATGATATAAATGAAAGATTATTTACGATTTGAATTTGGATTTGGCTGGCCTAGCTCCACGATAGGCGCCATCACGACTGGTTTAGATTTGGGGTCATGACTGTGAACAACTAATTTTTGACCACACCCAAATTCTATACTATTTTGCTGTAAATATTAATTTTAGGTCTAACCTTAATATTTTAAATTTTTATCTTACTCTTAATAGGTTTTATTTAACAAAATTAAAAACAACAAAAATATTCACATTCTTAGAATATAAGATTTGTTCCTATGTTTAAATAGA
>ML409792.1:0-18840 GCA_005239525.1 Nicotiana knightiana | reverse complement strand
TAAAGCGCATAAAATGTAAGGTATATCACATGTTAAACTATGCAATTTAGTCTCGCATCAGTGTGGTACCGCAGGTGCGGTGAAAGGGACCGCAGGTGTGAGATCCCTGTGTGTTTATTCCAAAAATCTGAGGGTTTGAATTTCATAAGTCTAAAATCGTTTGAGAGCTCGGGAATTGGCGATTTTCAATGGGTTTTGAAGAGAAGGATCATAGGTAGCGTTTTCTAATTCTAATTCGTTTTTAGACCATTAATCCCCATTTTTTTCTTTAGTTTAATTAACAAAAATGGGGGGGAAACCATGGGAACTTGATGAAACTTCCCCAAATGAAAATCTGAGAATTTAGGGGGTTTTTGACATCATATTTCGATGATTCTTGTTCGAGTGAGTTCGTGAGTGAATGGGTGTCCGGAAAATATAACTTTTACCCGATTCCGAAATGTGGGCCCAAGGGGCATTTTGGTCAAAATTCTTAATTTCGCGTATTAGCTTCGAATTAATTAGTTATTTTGATTTCTTGAAATGATATTCACATTATGAAATCGAATTGAATAGATTTGTGCCACCCAGAGTTGGATACTCGTGACAAGAGCGGGATTATTTGTTGATTAGCACAGTCGAGGTAAGTGGCTTGCCTAACTCTGTGTTGGGGAAATTCCCTTAGGCATTTATAACGGATTTTTGGTATAAAAATCCCGTGTACGTGAGGTGATGAGTACGTGCACCGGATATTTTCACAAATTCCATTGTTTCCTTCTAGGACATACTTCATCTTCAATTCCTATTATCTCTGTCATTGGTTTGAATGAGTAGCGACTTAAGATTTTATCAAGTGCAACGATTTTACCCGATTTCTTTTCCACTTGTTAGTATTATTTGAAACTGGGTTAAGTACTTTCCTTTATATTTTCCAATTGTTTCCCGAAACTTATGAATTACGCTATACCTTATGTACATCTCGCATTACATATTTACATTGGGACTGCGGGCTATGCCATGAGACTTTCCCTTGCATTGTATTGCATATATACATTGGGATTGCAGGCTATGACCTGAGAGTTTCCCTTGCATTGTATTGCATATTTACATTGGGACTGCAGGCTATGACCTGAGACTTTCCCTTGCATTGTATTGCATATTTACATTGGGACTGCGGGCTATGACCTAAGACTTTCCCTTGCATTGTATTGCATATTTATATTGGGACTGCGGGCCGAGACCTGTGACTTTCCCTTGCATTGCATTGCATATTTACATTGGAACTGCGGGTCGAGACCTGAGACTTTCCCTTGTATTGCATTGTACGACTATCTACTAAATTATATGCTGTGCGGAACTAAGATTTATTTCTTCGTTCTTTCCTGTTCACTTTACTTGCCGTTAATTATTACTGCTTTACTTAACTGTTAATTATATCTGTTTAGTTTTTTGTAAACTCAGTAGAGCTGCAATTTGACCTCGTCACTACTTGACTGGGGTTAGGCTTGACACAAACTGGGTACCAAATGTAGAGTACTCACGCCCTTATGTGCATGTCTTTCCCATGTGCAGATCCAGGTACCAGTGCATCGTTCCAGAGTCAGTAGAGTAGCAGATCCTTGGGACACTTTGAGGTATTTCTGCAGCATCGCAGAGCTTCCTAGTCCCCCTCCTATCTTAGCATAGTTATAGTTCGTATATGAGACTACACTTTCATTTTCAGTTTTGTATATTGACTCATAGAGTTTAGCTTGTGATGTTGTAGATATTCCGGGTCTGGGGAGATGTAAGATGTAAATGTCGAGCGACATTGAGTATTACTATTACCTTACTTTATTTTCCTCTGTTTTGCCTCGTGCACTCTTAATTTACTTGAATAATTAGGCTTACCTAGTCGTCTATACTAGGTACCATCACGAACCCGTTTGGAGGGAGAATGAGGTCGTGACAAGTTGGTATCAGAGCGTCTAGGTTCGTAGGAGTCGCAACATCACAAGCCAGTTTATTAGAGTCTCGCGGATCGGTGCGGAGGCGTCCGTATCTATCTTCGAGATGCTATGTAACTGTTAGGAACAATCATACTTCTTGGAATCTCTTCTCGATCTGGTTATTATTACCAAAATTCTTAAACTCTATTCTTTTCTTGCTTACAGATGGTTCGCACTCACACTGGACGTACAGAGGATCAGGCACCCGAGCCCCCAGCCAGAGCCACTAGAGGCAGGGTTCGGGGTAGAGGACGAGCACGTGGTACAGCCCGAGCACCGACTAGAGTAGAGGCAGAGGATCCTCCAGCAGCCACAGTTGGAGGGACGCCGGAGGTTCCTACTATTACTCAAGCCCTCCAGGAGACTTTGTCCTAGTTCATGAGTTCTTTCAGTACTTTGTCTCAGGCGGGACTACTTCCGATAGCTCCAGCTACATCATAAGCTGGGGGAGGGACACAGACTCCCGCAGCCTGTACTCCTGAGCAGAGGGTTTACATGGGGAAGGTTCCTGAGTATATCCCTATGCCTCTAGCAGCTCTAGTTCAAGATGAGGCTAGAGCAGCTGCATCTGAGTCCGAGAAGCTCCGTCTTGAGAGGTACAAGAAGTACCACCCACCTGAGTTCAGCGGATAAGCTTCAGATGACGCTCTAGGTTTTCTTGAGGAGTGTCATCGCATTCTCCGCACTATGGGTATTGTGGAGACTAGCGGGGTTCCTTTCACTGCCTTCCAGTTGAGGGGAGCAGCCTATCAGTGGTGGCGTGCTTTTGAGCTTAGTAGCCCGGACGAGGCAGCCTCACTTACTTGGACTCAGTTCTCAGAGATGTTTTTGCTTGAGTTTGTCCCTCAAAGTCTCAGGGATGCTTGGCGTGCAGAGTTTAAGCAGCTACGCCAGGGTACCATGACCGTGTCAGAGTATGCAGTCCGGTTCAGTGACTTGGCATGACATGCACCAGCTTTGGTTTCTACGGTCAGAGAGAGAGTCCGCCGTTTTATTGAGGGGCTCCATCCCAGCATTCGTACTTGCATGGCCAGAGAGCTGGAGACAGATATTACTTACTAGCAGGCCGTGAGCATTGCTAGGAGGATTGAGAGTATGTTGGCCCGGGACAGAGAGGAGAGGGAGGCTAAGAGGTCTCGAGAGATGGGTCATTTTTCAGGAGTTCGTGTATCTACAGCACGCCATGGTAGGGGTTTTGTGAGTCGCCCCATTCATTCAGCCTTTCCAGCAGCCAGCAGTATTCCAGCTCCTCCTAAACCTCAGGAGCCATATTATGCACCGCCGGTATCTCAGGTGCCTCCAGCTCGAGGTGCTATCACTGGCCAGTCCAGCAGGCCAGTTCAGAGTCAGCAGCAGCCACCGCGTCCTCCGAGGGGTTGTTTTGGGTGTGGTGACCCTCGGTATATGATCAAGGATTTTCCTAGAGCTAGGAGGGGTACACCACCAGAGACTTATCAGGTTCCACGTTTTCCACCAGGCCCCCCAGCTATTCTCCCAGCCCCAGCTGCTACCCCACCATCTCAGGCAACTCGAGGTGGAGGTCGGGGAGGTAGAGGTCGCCCTAAAGGGGGAGGTCCTGCCAGATACTATGCCCTTCCAGCCCGATCCGAGGCCATTGCTTCAGACTTAGTTATTACAGGTATCGTACCCATCTGTCATAGGGATGCCTCGGTATTATTTGACCCAGGGTCTACATATTCATACGTATCTTCTTACTTTGCTTCACATTTGGGGATGTCTCGGGATTCCTTGAGTTTCCCCGTATATGTTTCTACTCCTGTGGGAGATTCTCTTGTTGTGGACCGCGTATATCGGTCGTGTTTGATTGTTATCAGTGGTTTGGAGACCAGGGCTGATTTATTATTACTTAGCATGGTAGACTTCAATGTCATATTGGGTATGGACTGGTTATCTCCCCACTACGTTATTCTTGATTGTCACGCCAAGACCGTGACGCTGGCTATGCCAGGATTTCCGAGGTTAGAGTGGAGAGGTTCCTTGGAGTATACTCCCCGCCGAGTCATTTCTTTCCTTAAGGCTCATCAGATGCTTGGGAAGGGGTGTGATGCATATTTGGCTTACGTGAGAGATGTTAGTACAGAGACCCCTACAGTGGAGTCAATTCCAGTTGTCAGAGTGTCACACCCCGAAATCTCACCATCGGGCTGTGATGGCGTCTAACGTTGAACTCGCTAGACAAGCCAACGAGTAAAGTTAAGCTAGCATGGAAACATCGAATTAACAGAATAAGCTAAACACCGTTCACAACTTAACAACGGAGATAAATAAATATGGTTTTCAAACTAAGTAAAGACAACATAATACATCGACGCATAATTTTCCTAAAACCTGGAGTCACAAACTCACGAACTGTCTATAAGAGTGCTAAATACAAAGTCTGAAAGGAAATACATTACTGTCTCTGAAACTAGAGGAAAACAAGACAGAAACGAAGGCATAAGGATGGGAGAGACGTCAAGGCCCAAGAACGCCAGCGGGTATACCTTAAAGCCTCTAGGATGAGCTGGAAGACACTCTCACTAATTATGTCCTCCGGTTCCGGCTACGTAATCTGCACAACATAAAGAAGTGCATGTGTAGCATCATTACAACTGACCCCATGTACTGGTAAGTGCCTAGCCTAACCTCGGTGAAGTAGTGACGAGGCTAGAACCAGACTACCAAGTAAACCTGTGCAATTCGAATATATATAAACAGCGGAAAAGAAATACAGGAATTAATCGATCAATTAGGGAAGGGGAACATGCTCTGGGGAGATAACAGTTTCATATAAGGAATCTTAAACAAAGCAAGGAACAACAAGGCCAGAATATCAATAAGGACCATAAATCACAAGGTTGCACAGCATCACCCTTCGTGCTTTTACTCTCGTCCTCACTATGCAATGTATAATGTAATCAATATAAATCATGGCACGGCATCACCCTTCGTGCTTTTACTCTCGTCCTCACTATGCAATGTATAATGAAATCAATGTAAAGCATGGCACGAGATCACCCTTCGTGATTTTACTCTCGTCCTCACTATGCAATGTATAATGTAATCAATGTAAATCATGGCACGACATCATCCTTCATGCTTTTACTCTTTTTCATCACAGTATAATCAATGAATATTGGTACGGAATGGTACGTCGTACGGCACGACATCACCCTTCGTGCTTTACACTCTCTCCTCACAATATCAAACAACGCACGACATCACCCTTCGTGCTTTAATACTCATCCTCAGAATAGCAAACAGTGCACGACGTCACCTTTCGTGCTTTAACACTCTTCCTCACCCAAACAATAATCACAAACAAGGGCAAGGGAGTAAACAGAATAGAAATAGTAATCCCGGCAAGGGTACATAATTAAACAATTAAATCCCGGCAAGGGAATAATAACAGTAATCTCAACATCCCAGAAAGGGAGATAATTACTAAGGCAACAATGACCCGGCGAGGGTATATTCTAGTAACTCTTTCTCTTTCTTTCACTTTAATTTCATAGTTTACTCTCTTACTTGAGCCAATGCTCCAAAGGATTCAACTATCTCATATATCTTCACCAATTGTGTTATAATTTGAGCCAATGCTCCAACGGATTTAATTATCTCATATATCTTCACCATTCATGTTAAAATTTGAGCCAATGCTCCTCGAAGTTTAAAGATCACAATTCCCTTCACATGCTCTTTACAACATATAGAAATCATCAATTAAGCATGGAAGTTACAACAAAATCGGAATATTCGCAATAATAAGACTCACGGTCATGCTAGACACCAATGTATAGATACTCGTCACCATGCCTATACATCGTACTCTACAATTAGCAAGTAGCAAATAAGACTCCACTCCTATTCCCTCAAGCTAAGGTTAGACCAAACACTTACCTCGGGTCGAAAATATAGCAATCAACCCTCTAACACCGCCCTTCCTTTAGAATTCAACTCCGGAATGGTATAATCTATGCATAATCAACTCAAGTATATCAATAAGGATTCAATAATTCAATTACATAGCATAATTACCCATTTCCATGCATTCTTCCAAAATAACAAAATTCGACCCTGGGCCCGCTTGGTCCAAACACGAGGCTCGGACCAAAACCACGTCACCCATTCACCCACGAGCCCGAATATATAATTTATTTTCAAATTCGACCCTGAAAAGAGGTCTAAATCAAGAAAATTCAAAAGGTCCTAACTCTACCCAAATTCCCAATTTTCTACTCTAATTTGCATGTTTTTAGGCTTAGGAATTCATTAGATATAGATGAAAAATGAACGAAACGAGTTAAAATTTACTAACCCAAGAAGTTTTGGTGAAGGATGTCTTCAATGGATGCCTAAGGACCTTGGAGAAGATGAATTTCGTGAAAACTTATGAAAAATCCTGAAGCTACTGTTCTGGAAATATTTATTACCACTGGGCAAATTGCCCTTTGCGTTCGCGGAAGCGAGGTCCCGTTCGCGAAGGGTAGACTGGACAGACCATCGTGTTCGTGAAAGGGTGAATGCGGACGCGATGATTAAAGAGGCTGGTGTCCAGTAATTGGCCTACGCGAACGTGTGGGACATCACGCGAACGCAATGTAGAATACCTGCAAAGCTACGCGAACGCGGTCAAGTGTACGCGAACACGAAGATGAAAAGAGGGCTAAGCCCTCAGGGTCAAATAACCCTACGCGTTCGCGAGGGAATGGATGCGAATGCGATGAAGGAATAGCTTAAATCTTCGCGAACGCGAAGAACAAATGGACATGCAACTGCTGAAGCCAAAAACCAGCAATTTTCCTTAGTTTAAAATCACTCCGAGACACCTCCGAAACACTCCCGAGCCGTCGGAGCTTTTAACAAATCACATGCACTAACTCAACAACATCCTACTAACTTAACTGTGCGATCAAATCGCCAATATAACATCAAACTTCATAGAAATCTTAAACCACGTATAAGACCTGTACCGGGCGTCGGAACCAAAATACGGGACCAATACAAACACATTCTAACCAATTTTCATTTCACTTTTCTTTATAAATTTCAGAAAAATAATTTCACTCAAAAATTCATTTCCCGGACATACGCCCAAGTCCCATATTTTCCTACGGACCCTTCGGGACTGTCAAATCATGGGTTCGTATCCGTTTACTCAAAATGTTGACCGGAGTCAAATTTACTCATTTTAATATCAAATTTTAGTATTTTTCATAGAATTTTATATTTAAGCTGTCCGGCTACACGTCCGGACTGCGCACGCAAATTGAGGCAACTACAAATGAGGTTTTCAAGGCCTCGGAAGTATGGGACGGGTAATAAAATAGGTGATGAACCTTTGGGTCATCACATTCTCCACCTCTAAAAAAATGTTCGTACTCGAATGGACAAAAGAAGGAAGTACCTGAGTCGGGGAATAAATGAGGGTAACGGCTCCGCATATCGGACTCATACTCCCAGGTAGATGCCTCAGGAGGCTAACCTCTCCACTGAACACGAACAGAAGGGAAACTCTTGGATCTCAACTGACGAAGTTGCCGGTCTAGAACAGCTACTGGCTCTTTCTCATAAGATAAGTCCTTTTCCAACTGGACAGTGCTGAAATCTAATACGTGGGCTGGATCGGCGTGATACCTCCGAAGCATGGACACATGAAAAACTGGATGTACGACTAATAAGCTAGGCGGCAATGAAAGTCTATAAGCCACCTCTCCCACTCGATCAAGAATCTCAAATGGACCAATGAACCTAGGGCTAAGCTTGCCCTTCTTCCCAATCTCATCACGCCTTTCATAGGCGACACTCGGAGCAATACTCGCTCACCAACCATAAAAGCCACATCTCGAACCTTGTGATCTGCATAACTCTATTGCCTGGACTGAGCTGTATGAAGCCTATCTTGAATGATCCTAACCTTGTCCAAGGCCTCCTGAACCAAATCTGTACCCAACAACCGAGCCTCTCCCGGCTTAAACCATCCAACCGGAGATTGCCACCGCCTACCATATAAAGCCTCACAAGGATCCATATGGATACTCGACTGGTAGCTGTTGTTGTAGGCAAACTCTGTTAAGGGCAAGAACTGATCCCATGATCATCCAAAGTCAATAACACAAGCTCGAAGCATATCCTCCAATATCTGAATAGTCCGCTTGGATTGTCCATCCGTCTTAGGATGAAATGCTATACTCAACTCAACCTAGGTGCCTAACTCTAGCTGAACTGCCCTCCAAAAATGCGAGGTAAACTGCGCGCCCCAGTCTGAAATGATAGATACTGGCACACCATGAAGGCGAACAATCTCCCGGATATAGATCTCAGCTAACCTCTCGGATGAATCGTAGACTGCCACAGGAATGAAATGCGCTGACTTGGTCAGCCTATCAACAATGACCCAAACTGCATCGAACTTCTTCCGGGTCAACAGAAGTCCGGTAACGAAGTCCGTAGTGATCCTCTCCCCCTTCCACTCGGAAAGCTCAATCCTCTGAAATAAATCACCAGGCCTCAGTTGCTCATACTTAACCTGTTGACAATTCAAGCACCGTGCCACATGTGCCACAATATCCTTCTTCATTTTACGCAACCAATAATGCTGCCGCAAATCCTGATACATCTTCGCGGCGCCGGATGAATAGAGTACCGGGAACTATGGGCCTCCTCTAAAATCAACTCTCGAATCCCATCAACATTGCGCACACAAAATCGCCCCTGCAATCTCAAAACACCATCATCATCTAAGTTCACCTTCTTGGTGCCTCCGCACTGCACCGTGTCTCTAAGGACACACAAATGGGGATCATCAAATTGCCGATCACGGATACGCTCCAATAATGAAGAACGAGCGACCATACAAGCCAACACTCGACTAGGCTAAGAAATATCCAACCTCAAAAATCGATTGGCCAAAGCCTAAACATCCAAAGCAAGCAGCCTCTGACTGACCGGAATAAAAGCAAGACTGCCCATACTAGCTGACTTCCTATTCAAAGCATCGGCCACCACATTGGCCTTCCCCGAGTGATATAAGATGGTAATATCATAATCCTTCAACAACTCCAACCACCTCCTCTACCTCCAATTCAACTCTTTTTGCTTGAACAAGTACTGAAGACTCTTATGATCCGTGAACACCTCACATGTCACGCCATACAGATAGTGACTCCAAATCTTCAATGCGTGGAAAATGGCTGCCAACTCCAAATCATGCACTAGATAGTTCTTCTCATGAATCTTCAACTGCCTCGAAGCATAAGCAATGAACTTGCCATCCTACATCAACACTACACCAAGCCCAATACGAGATGCATCGCAATAGCCTATGTAAGGCCCTGAATCTGTGGGCAATACCAATATCGGTGCCGTAGTCAGAGCTGTCATGAGCCTCTGAGAGCTCGCCTCACACTCGTCTGACCATCTGAACTGGGCACCCTTCTGGGTCAATCTGTCCAACGGGGCTGCAATAGATGAGAACCCCTCCACGAACCAACAATAGTAGCCTGCCAATCCCAAGAAACTCCGAATACTGTAGTTGATGCTGGTCTAGGCCAGTTCTTGACCGCCTCAATCTTCTTCGAGTCAAACTGAATACCCTCTACTGATACGACATGACCCAGGAATGCAATTGAACCAAACCAGAACTCATACTTCAAATATTTTGCATATAGCTGATTGTCCTTCAGAGTCTAAAGAACCACTCTGAGATGCTGCTTGTGCTCCTCCTGGCTGCGGGAGTATATCAATATATCATCAATGAAGACTATCACGAACGAGTCCAAATAAGTCCTGAACACTCGGTTCATCAAGTCCATAAAAGCTGCTGGGGCATTTGTCAACCCAAACGACATGACCAAAAACTCGTAATGCCCGTACCGAGTGCGGAAAGCTGTCTTAGGGACATCGGATGCCCTAATCATAAACGGATGGTAGCCGGATCTCAAGTCTATCTTTGAAAATACCTTGGCACCCTGAAGCTAATCGAACAAATCATCATTCCTCGGTAGTGGATACTTATTCTTGATTGTAACCTTGTTCAATTGCCGGTAATCAATGCACATCCTCATCGAACCATCATTTTTCTTCACAAACAACACCGGAGCACCCCAAGGAGAAACACTGGGCCTAATGAAGCCCTTCCCAAGCAAATCCTGCAATTGTTCCTTCAACTCTGGCGGGGCCATGTGATACGGCAGAATAGAAATGGGCTGGCTGCCCGGAGTCAGATCAATGCAGAAATCAATGTCCCTATCGGGTGGCATCCCCGGCAAGTCTGAAGGGAAGACCTCAGGAAACTCAGGAACCACGGATATCGAATCAATAGAGGGAACCTCAACACTGGAATCGCGCACATAAGCCAAATAAGTCAAACACCCCTTCTCGACCATACGCCAAGCCTTCACGTACGAAATAACACTGCGGGTAGAATGACTAGGAGTCCCTCTCCACTCCAAACGGGGCAAATCCGGTAAGGCTAAGGTCACCATCTTGGCATGGCAATCCAATATAGCATGATATGGGGATAACCAGTCCATCCCCAATTTAACATCAAAGTTGACCATACCTAAAAGCAACAAATCAACACGGGTCTCAAGACCCCCAATCGCCACAACACAAGAACGATGGACTCAATCGACCACGATAGAATCACCCACCGGTGTAGATACATAAACAGGAATACTTAGTGGATCACTAGGCATGACCAGGTACGGTGCAAAATAAGAGGATATGTACGAATACGTAGACCCTGGATCAAATAGCACTGAAGCATCTCTGTCACAGACCTGAATAGTACCTATAATGACTGCATCTGAAGACTCAGCCTCTGGCCTGGCTGGAAGAGCATAACATTGGGGTTGGGCCCCACCACCCTGAACCACATATCTGGGATGGTCGATTGCTGGCTGGCCTCCACCTCTGGCGGCCTGAGCTCCACCTCTATGACCTCTACCTCCACCTCTAGCACCTTTACCCCCACCTCTAGCTGGCTAGGCAGGCTGTGGAACACTTGGTGCCTGTACCATAGGACGAGAACTCTGATGTTGCAAACTACCTGGTGCTCGAGGGCGAAATCTAGCAAGGTGACCTGGATCGCCACAAGTGTAACAAGACCTCAACTGCTGAGGGAAATGAGTCTTACCATGTCGACCTGAATGACCACCTCAGAAACTCTGATGCGGCGGTGCATTGATGGGAGTTGGTGGCGCACTGTAAGGCTGCTAACCAGAAAAGTGCATCTGATAACCACGACCACCTAAAGTACCATGGGAAACCTGGAGAGCTGACTGGAAGGGTCTAGGAGGAAGACCTCTGCCTGAAGAATCCCTGCCCCCAGATGAGGCTCCATTGAAATGACCGAAATGATGGGGCCTCTTGTCAGCCCCCTGACCACCACCCTGTGACATAATCATCTCAATCCTCCTGGCCACATTGGTCGTATCCTGGAACGATATATCGGTACCTGACTCTCTAGCCATCTGAAGTCTGATAGGCCAAGTCAATCCCTCAATAAATCTCCGAACCATCTCCCGATCAGTGGGAAGTATCATAAGAGCATGTTGGGCTAGAGTGATGAACATGGTCTCTTACTGAGTGACTGACATGGATGCCTGCTGGAGACGCTCAAACTGCCTCAGAAGGTCCTCTCTCTGAGTAATGGGAAGGAACTTCCCAAAAATACCTCTGAGAACTGATTCCAAGTCAAAGGTCCAGATCCGGCTGGTCTGGCTAAGCAATAGTCTCTCCACCAACTCTTGGTTGCGCCAGATAACCGGAAAGTAGCGCAGTCAACTCCGTTGGACTCCACTATGCCCATGTTCCAAAGAACCCCATGGCAGCTGTCCATATAATCCCGGGGGTCCTCTGATGGTGAACCAATAAAAGTAGCAGTGAATAACTAGTGAACATGTCCAGTCTCCACAAAGCATCTGCTGACATAGCTGCTCCCTCTGCTACCGGTGCTGCAATACCCGTCTGAGCTACCCCGGCTGGCTGAGGTGCCGGAGTCTGAAACTATGGAGCTAGATGCTCTAGCGTGCGAGTGGTAGGAGTCTGGTCACCTCCCCCAGCCTGAGAGATGGCTGGTACAGTAGGAAGAAGACCCGCCTGTGCTACACTCTCCATGAGTCCGACTAGACGAACAAGAGCTTCCTGAAGCACTAGGGTAGCTATGAACCCCTCTGGGACCTGAGCTGGTCCAACTAGGACTGCCGGAACTGGGACCTCCTCGTCAGACTCGACATGAGGGTACTCCACTAGGGTTGCTTCCCTAGGCTGAGCGGAACCAAGGGAAGCACGCGTCCTCGCCATCTGCGAGAGAATAGAATAGAAACTTAATCAGTACACAAAATTCATATCGCACGACATAGATAAAAAGAAATATGGAGTCATCCTAACTTTGCAGCCTCTGGGGGATAAATACAGACGTCTCCGTACCGATCCCTCAGACTCTACCAAGTTGTCCATGAGTTGTGATACCTAAGCAACCTAGTGCTCTGATACCAACTTGTCACGCCCCGAAATCCCACCATCGGGCCGTGATGGCGTCTAACATTGAACTCGCTAGACATGCCAACGTGTACAGTTAAGCTAGCATGGAAACATCGATTTAACAGAATAAGTTAAAAACCGTTCACAACTTAACAACACAGATAAATAAATATGGTTTTCAAAACTAAGTGTTTTCAAATCTAAGTAAAGACAACATAATACATCGACGCATAATTTTCCCAAAACCTGGAGTCACAAACTCACGAACTGTCTATAAGAGTGCTAAATACAAAGTCTAAAAGAAAATACATGACTGTCTCTGAAACTAGAGGAAAACAAGACAGAAACGAAGGCATATGGATGGGAGAGACGCCAAGGCCCACAAACGCCAGCAGGTATACCTTGAAGCCTCTAGGATGAGCTGGAAGACACTCCCACTAATGATGTCCCCGGGGTCCGGCTGCGTAATCTGCACAACAGACTGAAGTGCAGGTGTAGCATCAGTACAACCGACCCCATGTACTAGTAAGTGCCTAGCCTAACCTCGGCGAAGTAGTGACGAGGCTAGAACCAGACTACCAAGTAAACCTGTGCAATTAGAGTATGTATATATATACATATATATAAACAGAAAAGAAATACAGGAAGTAATCCATCAATAAGGGAAGGGGAACATGTTGTGGGGAGATAACTGTTTCATATAAGGAATCTTAAACAAAGAAAGGAACAACAAGGCCAGAATATCAATAAGGACAAGAAATTACAAGCTTGCACGGCATCACCCTTCGTGCTTTTACTCTCGTCTTCACTATGCAATGTATAATGTAACCAATGTAAATCATGGCACGACATCACCCTTCGTGCTTTTACTCTCGTCATCACTATGCAATGTATAATGTAATCAATGTAAAGCATGGCACGGCATCACCCTTCGTGCTTTTACTCTCGTCCTCACTATGCAATGTATAATGTAATCAATGTAAATCATGGCACGACATCACCCTGCGTGCTTTTACTCTCTTTCCTCACAGTATAATCAATGAATATCGGTACAGAATGGTACGTCGTATGGCACGGAATCACCCTTCGTGCTTTACACTCTTTCCTCACAATATCAAATAACGCACGTCATAACCCTCGTGCTTTAGCACTCTTCCTCACAATATCAAATAATGAACGGCATCACCCTTCGTGCTTTATCACTCTTCCTCACCCAAACAGCAATCACACACAAGGGCAAGGGAGTAAAAAAAATAGAAATAGAAATCCCAGCAAGGGAACATCAATTAAATAATTAAATCCCAGCAAGGGAACATCAATTAAAAAATTAAATCCCGGCAAGAGAACAATTACAGTAATCTCAACATCCCATCAAGGGAGATAATCACTAAAGCAACAATGACCCAGCGAGGGTATATTTTAGTAACTCTTTCTTTTTCTTTCACTTTAGTTTCATAATTTACCCTATTACTTGAGCCAATGCTCCAAAAGATTCAACTATCTCATATATCATAACCATTCGTGTTATAATTTGAGCAAATGCTCCAAAGGATTTAATTATCTCATATATCTTCATCATTCATGTTACAATTTGAGCCAGTGCTCCTCGAAATTTAAAGATCACAATTCCCTTCACATGCTCTTTACAACATATAGAAATCATCAATTAAGCATGGAAGTTACAACAAAATCAGAATATTCACAATAATAAGACTCGCGGTCATGCTAGACACCAATGTATAGATACTCGTCACCATGCCTATACATCGTACTCTACAATTACCAAGTAGCAAATAAGAGTCAACTCCTAGTCCCTCAAGCTAAGGTTAGACCAAACACTTACCTCGGGTCCAAAATATAGTAACCAACCCTCTAACACCGCCTTTCCTTTAGAATTCAACTCCTGAATGGTATTATCTATGCATAATCAACTCAAGTATATCAATAAGGATTCAATAATTCAATTACATAGCCTAATCACCCATTTCCATGCATTCTTTAAAAATAACAAAATTAGACCCCGGGCCCGCTTGGTTCAAACACGAGGCTCGGACCAAAATCACGTCACCCATTCACCCACGAGCCCGAATATATAATTTTTTTTCAAATTCGACCCCAAAATGAGGTCTAAATCAAGAAAATTCAAAAGGGCCTAACTCTACCCAAATTCCCCATTTTCTACTCTAATTTGCATGTTTTAGGCTTAGAATTTCATTAGATATAGATGAAAAATGAAGGAAACGAGTTAAAATTTACTAACCCAAGAAGTTTTGGTGAATGATGGCTTCAATGGATGCCTAAGGACCTTGGTGAAGATAAATTTCGTGAAAACATATGAAAAATCCCGAAGCTACTGTTCTGAAAATATTTATATACCACTGGTCAAAATTGCCCTTCACGTTCGCAGAAGGGAGGTCGCATTCGCGAAGGGTAGACTGGACAGACCATCGCATTCGCGAAGGGTGAATGCGAGCGCGAAGAGTAAAGAGGCTGGGGTCCAGCTATTGGCCTACGCGAACGCGTGGGACATCACGCGAACGCAATGTAGAACACCTGCAAAGCTACGCGAACGCGGTCAAGTGTACACGAACGCGAAGTGGAAAAGAAGGCTAAGCCCTCAGGGTCAAATAACCCTACGCGTTAAAAAGGGAATGGATGCGAACGCGATGAAGGAATAGATTAAAGCTTCGCTAACGAGGAGGAGGCATCGCGAAAGCCAAGAACAAATGGACCTGCAATTGCTGAAGCCAAAAACCAGCAATCTTCCTAAGTTCAAAATCACTCCTAGACACCTCCAAAACACTCCCGAGCCCTTAGGCCTCCTAACAAATCATATGCACTAACTCAACAAAGTCCTACGAACTTAACCGTGTGATCAAATCGCCAACATAACATCAGAAACAACGAATCAAACCTCAAAATCACTAGTTTTTCTTCAAACTTCATAAACTTTCAAATTTAGAGTTTTAAATCCGAAACACTTCAAACGACGTCCAATTTCAACCAAACTTCACCGAAATATCTTAAACCACATATAAGACCTGTGTCGGGCACCAGAACCAAAATACGGGCCCGATACCAACACATTCTAACCAATTTCCATGAAACTTTTCTTTATAAATTTAAAAAAAAAACAATTTCACTAAAAAATTTCTTTCTCGGGTTAGACCTCAGAATTCAATTCCAGGCATACGTCCAAGTCCCATATTTTCCTACGGACCCTCCGGGATCGTCAAATCACGTGTCCGGGTCCGTTTACCCAAAATATTGACCGAAGTCAAATTTACTCATTTTAATATTAAATTTTAGCATTTTCACAGAATTTCATATTTAAGATATCCGGCTACGCACCCTGACTATGCACGCAAATCGAGGAAACTACAGATAAGGTTTTTAAGGCCTCGGAAGTATGGGATGGGTAATAAAATGGGTGATGACGCTTTGGGTCGTCACACAGAGACTATTCTGATTTATTTCTAGCTGATCTTCCGTGTATGCCACCCGACAGAGACATTGATTTCAGCATTGACTTGTTGCCGGGCACTCAGCCTATTTCTATTCCTCCTTATCGCATGGCTCCTCCTAAGTTGAAAGAGTTTCTTGAGAAGGGATTCATCAGGCCCATTGTATCACCTTGGGGCGCTCCAGTATTATTTTTGAAGAAAAAAGATGGCTCGATGCGTATGTGTATTGACTACCTGTAGCTGAATAAGGTGACAGTGAAGAACAAGTACCCATTGCCCCGCATTGATGATCTATTTGACCAGTTACAGGGTGCTAGAGTGTTCTCCAAGATTGATCTATGTTCGGGTTATCATCAGCGGAAGATTCGGGAACTGGATATCCCAAAGACTGCCTTCAGGACCAGATATGGCCACTATGAGTTCCTCGTTATGTCATTCGGGCTGACCAATGCCCCAGCAACCTTCATGCACCTGATGCGCAACATATTTTGGTCTTATCTTGATACTTTTGTCATTGTGTTCATTGATGACATTCTGGTATATTCTAGGTCTCAGGAGGACCATGAGCAGCACTTGAGGACCGTGCTTCAGACATTGAGGGAAAAGAAGTTGTATGCCAAGTTTTCTAAGTGTGAATTTTGGCTTGATTATGTGGCATTGTTAGGCCACATGGTGTCTTCAGCTGTGATCAACATAGATCTGAAGAAGGGGCAGTTCAGAGTTGGCCCAGACCGTCCTCAGCTACTGAGATCCATAGTTTCCTTGATTTGGCTAGGTATTATCGCTATTTTGTGGAGGGATTTTCATCCATTTTAGCGCCTATGACCAGACTGACCCAGAAGGATGCGTCTTTTATATGGACTGAGGAGTGTGAGGAGAGCTTTCAGAAGCTCAAGACAGCCCTGACTAGAGCTCCTGTGTTTGTTCTGCCTACCGGTTCCGGATCCTATATAGTTTATTGTGATGCTTCGAGGATTGGCTTGGGTGCGATGTTGATGCAGGACGTTAGGGTGATTGCCTATCCATCCAGGCAGTTGAAGGTCCATGAGAAAAACTACAATGTTCATGATCTCAAGTTAGCAGCGATTGTTCATGCCCTGAAGATATGGCATCATTATTTATATGGTGTTCCCTCTGAGATATTCACGGATCACCAGAGTTTGTAGCACATATTCAGGCAGAATGATCTAAATTTGCGCCATCGTAGGTGGTTAGAGTTGCTAAAGGACTATGACATCACTATATTATATCACTCGGGGAAGGCCAATGTGGTGGCCGATGCCTTGAGTCGCCGGGCAGAGAGTTTGGGGAGTTTGTCATACCTTCATGCAGATGAGAGGCCTCTATCCTTAGATGTTCAGTCCTTATCCAGTCAGTTCATGAGATTGGATCTTTCTGAACCTTGCCGGGTATTAGCTTGTGTGGTTGCTCGATCTTCCATTCATGACCGTATTAGAGAGCGCTAGTATGATGATCCCCACCTTTTGGTTCTTAAGGATAGAGTCCGACGTGGAGATGCCAGAGATGTGCCTATAGGAGAGGATGGGATGATGAGGATGCAGGGCCGTTCTGTGTGCCTAACGTAGATGGGCTTTGGGAGTTGATTCTTGAGGAGGCCCATAGTTCGCGGTATTCCATCCATCCGGGTACTGCAAAGATGTACCAGGATCTGAGACATCACTTTNAGCTTCCAGAGTGGAAGTGGGAGCGGATCACCATGGACTTTGTGGTTGGACTTCATCGGACTTTGAGGAAGCATGATGCTATTTGGATGATTGTGGATCGGCTGACCAAATCAGCCCATTTCATTCCGGTACTGACTACATATTCATCGGAGAGGTTGGCTGAGATTTATATCAGAGAGATTGTTCGCCTACACGGTATTCCAGTATCTATCATTTCAGACAGAGGTACATAGTTCACTTTACGGTTCTGGAGAGCCGTTCAGAGGAGTTAGGCACCAGGGTAGAGTTGAGCACAACTTTTCACCCTCAGACAGGCGGGCAGTCCGAGCGCACGATTCAGATCCTCGAGGATATGCTCCGTGCCTGTGTGATGGATTTTGGAGGGTCATGGGATCAATTCTTGCCTCTGGTAGAGTTTGCTTACAACAACAGCTTCCAGTCCAGCATTCAAATGGCGATGTATGAGGCGTTGTATGGTAGGCGGTGCAGGTCTCCCGTGGGATGGTTTGAGTCGGGCGAGGCCCGATTGTTGGGTACAGACTTGGTTCAGGATGCCCTGGATAAGGTGAAGGTGATTCAGGAGAGACTTCGCACAGCTCAGTCCAGGCAGAAGAGCTATGCGGATCGGAAGGTTAGGGATTTGGCATATATGGCTGGTGATCGGGTTTTGCTTCGGGTATCACCTAGGAAGGGCGTCATGAGGTTCGGGAAGAAAGGCAAGCTGAGTCCGAGATTTATTGGCCCTTTTGAGGTGTTACGATGTGTTAGGGAAGTTGCTTATGAGCTAGCCCAGCCTCCCAGCCTAGCAGTGGTTCATC
The DNA here is from genome assembly GCA_005239525.1 of Nicotiana knightiana. Lineage (NCBI taxonomy): Eukaryota > Viridiplantae > Streptophyta > Magnoliopsida > Solanales > Solanaceae > Nicotiana > Nicotiana knightiana. The sequence continues at coordinate 418 of ML409792.1, read as the reverse complement.
TGGTGTTCCACGTCTCCATGCTCCGGAAGTATCACGGTGACCCGACTCATGTCTTGGATTTTAGCTCAGTCCAATTGGACAAGGATCTATCATATGTTGAGGAGTCTGTGGCTATATTGCACAGGCAGGTCATAAAGCTCAAGTCAAAGGATATTGCATCAGTAAAGGTTCAATGGAGGGGTCAGCCAGTCGAGGAGGCAACTTGGGAGATCGAGCAGGATATGAGGAGTCAGTACCCTCATCTTTTCCCAGCTCCAGGTATGTTTCTATGCTCGTTCGGGAAAGAATAATTTTCTTAAGAGGGGGAGGATGTAACGACCCAGCCGGTCGTTTTAAGAATTTGCGCCCAATCCCCTATTTTTTTTTTTAACAAATTATACTACTTGGCTGTGTGCCTAGTAGCTATTTTATTTCTAAT
>ML409791.1:0-19038 GCA_005239525.1 Nicotiana knightiana | reverse complement strand
GGCTCGAGCGAGTCCGTATTATGATTTGGGACTTGTTGGTATATTTGGACGGGGTCTCGGGTGTGCCCAGATGCCATTCGGGCATCGAGCAAGGCAAAAACCAGCCTAAAATGACTGTTGGTGCACTAGGTATGGTGCGACTGCACCTGCGGAAGTCCAGTCGCAGGTGCGAGACCGCTCATGCGGTCCCAGTCTCGCAAGTGCGACTCTTGAGGGAGTTGTCAATTTTCGCAGGTGCGGGGCCCTTTTCGCAGAAGCGGAGCCGCAGGTGCGGACATCCCATCGCAGGTGCGAAACCAGGCCCCCTTCCCCTTCTTCACAGGTGCGAGGCTTTTCTTGCAGATGCGAGACCGCAGGTGTGGTCCTCGAGCCACAGGTGCGAAAAACCTGTAGGCAGTGCACTTCGATTTAAACTTCGGACTTTGCCATTTTTGGACATTTTCTTCATTCTTGGGCCATTTTGAGAGCATGCAAGGAGGGTATTCGACCTAGCCACTGTAAGGTATGTAATTCCTACTATAAACCTGGCTTAATACTTGAATTCCTAGGTATATTAACACCTTAAATTAGTGGAAATCATGGGTTTGGAGTAAAACCTAGGTTTTTGACAAAATGGGAAATTTTCAAGAAATGTGTTACGGAATCGTACAAATACCATATAATATTGATCCTTAGGCTATGAGTAAGCATTTCCTCTGGAAATTTTCGGAATCCGAGCATGTGGTCCCGGGGGTGTATTTTGAGATTTTGCAATTTTGGTTGAAATAATCATTTAAGTAGGGAAATTTCGTACTTTTGAGTATATTGATTTATTTATGCAATATTTGACTAGTTTTGAGTCCTTGGGCGACAAATTTGAAGTTTCGGGCGCGTTCTTGATCCGGAAAGTAGTCTTGACACGAGGTAAGTCTCCTTTCTAACCTCGTAAGAGGGAATTGTCCCCATAGGTGAATATAAATAATTGTATGTCTTTATTTGTGGGGGCTACGCACGCACAAAGTGACGAGAGTCCGTGCGTAGCTACTACTATGCTGTGTCGGGGAGTTTAGGATTCACAAGCATGCTTTATGTGCCGTAACTATAATCGTAAATGTTAATTTAGGTTGCCTAATATCATTGTATTATTAAGTGAACATCTAGGAGGTTATATTCTGAAATTTATATTATTGAAACCTTCTCTTTAAGTATATTCTCTACTGAATTTCTTGATTCCTGTTATATGTGTATATATACGGGAACCCGCATCGCATTTATGATTCGCGAGCGGGGTAGCCCTACTATTATGTCAACAGCGTCGCATGTTCGATTCATGAGCGGTGTAATAGATGCATCTATGGTTCGAGCCGTTCGACCCTTCGGCAGTGCACATTTATTTTATGCGTCGCGTCAGCCGTACGTTCACGGCATGTTATGTGTTTGCTTGTGATTTTATATCTATTAAATACTATGAGAAATGAAAACTAGGTAAATTGTATGCTAGAAAACTTCACACGTACAAATAATGGTAAAGGATATTTGATGTTCCTGTCTTCATTATTATTCATAAATTGTCATTCCTGCTTAGTTTTACACTTAAAATATATTATTCTGACCCTAGTAAGTGCCACGTCGACCTCTCGTCACTACTTCTTCGAGATTAGGCGGGATACTTAGTGGGTACATACTGTTTATGTACTCATACTACACTCTATACTTAATTGTACAGGTTCTGAGGCGGGTGCATCTGGGTATCAACCCGGGGTTCGTCCTTGATACATTTACCTTGTCTAGAGTCCACGGTGAGCTGCTTCTCTTGGCAACTCCCAGCAGCACTTTGGAGATATCTTTTGTTTCTTTGCCATTTCTGTCTATACTTACTCAGACAGTAGGACAGACTTCTTATACTTTGGTATTATTCTATTAGCGGCCTGTAGACTTGTGACACTAGTTCTTGGCACACACGGTAGTAGACTTTATTTTAGAATGTAAATCGTAAATTTAAAATTTCATCATTTTTTATTTTGGTATAAAATGCTCTAAGTTATCTATTTCTACTTAATGTTCCAAAGATTAAGTTAAGCAAGTGTGGAAAAATATTTTGTTTTTGGTAAAATACACGGAACTCACTAGTAGGAAATGGTTGGCTTGCCTTAATGAGGTATTGGGCGCCATCGTGACCTGGGTTGGTATTTGGGTCATGACAATATGGTATCAGAGCTCTAGGTTCATGTAGGTCTCACGAGTTACAGGCAAACCAAATAGACTCTTGCGGATCGGTACAGAGACGTCTGTATTTATCTTCAGGAGGCTATAGGGTGTTAGGAAATTTCTCTTTATTCATCTTCTATCGTGCAATTGATGGTATACTAAATCTCACTCTTCTATTCTCTCACAGATGGTGAGGACGCGCGCAGATGACATTACGGACCCGGGAGGGACCACTAACCCCGTCATCCGAGGTCGGGGAGAGCACCGGCCCGAGGTAGGGGACGAGGACGAGGACGTCCCAGGACTGTACCAGTTATACCCCCAGCGGATCCAGTAGAGGATCCCATGAGGAGCAGAGCGAGGTGCCCGTAGTAGATCTTGCCCCTTTGGACTTTATGACAACTCCAGGATTTCAGGAGGTCATGGGTCGTATGATGAGGTTCATGGACACCATTACGCAGGCTGGTTTATTTCCAGGAGGGAGGGGGAGCACAGGCCCCTACTGCACAGGCCATCGGTCATACAGCAACAATATATCAGACCCTGGGTACACTACCCGTGGGTGGGATTCAGCTAGTGTAGCAACAGCACCTGAGCCCAGACCAGCTGCGGACGGTGATCCGCAGAAGTTATTAGACAGATGGACAAGACTGCACTTTCCTGTCTTCGGAGGTGAGAACCATGAGGATGCTCAGGACTTTATTGATAGGTGCAGGCACAGACTGCACGAGGATACTAGAGTCCCATGGAGTTGACTTCAATACTTTTCAGCTAGAGGGAAGGGCCCGCAAATGGTGGCAGTCCTACATTCTTGGCAGACCGGCAGATTCTCCTCCCCTCACTTGGGAGTAGTTCACTCAGTTATTCCTGGATAGATATATTCCACCCTCTGAGAGAGAAGAGCTGTGGTATCAGTTTGAGCAGTTAGAGCAGGGCCAGATGTCAGTGACGGACTACGAGGCTAGGTTTTCTGAGTTGTCTCGTCATGCACTCATGATACTTCCTACTGATGCAGAGAGAGTGCAAAGATTTGTAGTCGGGTTACACTCAGGCATTAGGGCCAACATGGTCCGAGAGGTGGAGATAAGGACTCCTTATCATCTTGTGGTAGAGATTGCTGGTAGGATTGAGGGTTATCGGTTGAGGAGCATAGAGCAGGGGCAGCAGGATAAGAGGGCTAGATTTTCTGGAGATTTCAGAGGTGCTCCAGCTAGGGGCAGAGGATAGTTTGGTAGGGGCCAGTCCAGTAGGCCCCCATATTCAGCACCACTACCACCCCCTCGAGGTGCTCCCACGAGGCCTTATTTCAGCGCTATGCCGGAGAGTTCTTATCGTCCACCAGCCATTCAGGGTTCCTCCGGCGTGTATTCTGGTTATCAGGGGTCTTCCAGTACTTATTTCAGTGCAATGCCAGAGAGTTCGTACCGTCCTCCAGCTATTCAGGGTCCTCCAAGGCAGCAGGTTATGGTTCCTAGAGGTTGTTATGAGTGCGGGGATCCAAGCCATATTAATAGGACTTTTCCCAGACTTCGGGGTAAGGCCGTGTAGCAGAGTCATCAGCCTATGATTTCAGCACCGGCAGTTCGGCCACCCAGAGGTGGAGAACAGGTTGGTAGAGGTCGTCCTAGAGGTGGAGGCCAGGCAATGGGAGCCCATCCAGTTCCTGTTAATTCGGGTGGAGGTCAGTCGTCCGACGCTTCAGCCAGATTCTATGCTATTCCGACCAGGTCAGATGCAGTGACCTCAGACCTCGTGATCACAGGTATTATTTCAGTTTGCGGTAGGGATGCATCAGTATTATTTGATCCAGGTTCCACTTATTCATATGTATCAGCCTTATTTTCTCATTCCCTGGATATTCCTCGTGAGTCCTTGGGTACTCCTGTTTATGTGTCCACTCGTGTGGGTGATTCTGTGGTGGTGGACCGGATTTATTGGTCCTGTGTGGTTATATTCTGTGGGTTCGAGTCCAGAGCAGACCTCATGTTGCTTGATATGGTTGATTTTGAGGTTATCCTGGGCATGGATTGGTTGTCTCCCTATCATGCCATTCTAGATTGCCATGCCAAGACTGTTACTCTAGCCATGCCCGAGTTGCCGATATTGGAGTGGATAGGTTCCTCAGTTAGTGCCGCTAGTCGGGTTATTTCCTTCTTGAAGGCTCGACATATGGTCGAGAAGGGTTGTTTGGATTATCTTGCTTATGTGTGGGACACCACCGCCGAGTCTCCGACGATTGATTCAGTGCCAGTAGTTCGAGAGTTTGATGATGTATTCCCTTCAGACCTTCCAAGCATGCCACCGGATCGTGATATTGATTTTTGCATTGAGTTAGCTCCAGGCACCCATCCCATATCTATTCCCCCCTACCGTATGGATCCGAAGGAATTGAAGGAATTGAAGGAACAACTTGAGGAGTTGTTAGCTAAGGGGTTTATCAGACCGAGTGTATCGCCTTGGGAATCTCCAGTGTTATTTGTGAAGAAGAAGGATGGGACTATGTGGATGTGTATTGAGTACCGCCAGTTGAACAAGGTCACCATCAAGAACAAGTATCTGTTGCCGCGTATCGATGATTTGTTTGACCAATTTTAGGGTGCTCGGGTGTTTTCTAAGATTGACTTGAGATCGGGGTACCATCAGCTGAAGATTCAGGACTCGGATGTTCCGAAGACCGCCTTTCGTACGAGATATGGTCATTAGAGTTCCTGGTGATGTCCTTTGGCTTGACTAATGCCCCAGCAGTTATGGACTTGATGAACAGAGTGTTCAGGCCTTATATTGATTCTTTTGTCATTGTCTTCATTGATGACATTCTGATTTACTCATGTAGCCTGGGGAGCACAAGCAGCATCTTAGAATTGTTCTCTAGACCTTGCGAGAACAGAAGCTATAAGCTAAGTTCTCCAACTGCGAGTTTTGGTTGGATTCTGTGGCATTCTTGGGGCATGTGGTATCCGGAGAAGGTATCAAGGTTGATCCTAAGAAGATTGAAGAAGTTCATAGTTGGCTACGCCCTACTTCGCCTATAGAGATAAGGAGTTTCTTGGGTCTAACAGGTTATTATCGCCGATTTGTGGAGGGTTTTTCAGCCATTGCAGCTCCTCTGACTAGATTGACCTAGAAGAATGCCCCATTTCGATGGTCCGATGGGTGTGAGGCGAGCTTTTAGAAGCTCAAGACAGCATTGACCTCAGCACCAATTCTAGTGTTGCCTTCCGGTTTTGGGATGTATACGGTTTATTGCGACGCTTCACGCGTTGGTTAGGGTTGTGTGTTGATGCAGGAGGGGTGAGTTATTGCATATGCTTCACGAAAGCTGAAGGCTCATGAGAAAAATTACCATGTGCAGGATCTGGAGTTGTCGGCGATTGTTCATGCTCTTAAGATTTGGAGGCATTACTTGTATGGGGTGCCTTGTGAGGTTTATACAGATCACCGCAGTCTGCAGCACTTGTTCAAGCAGAGGGATCTTAATTTGAGGCAGCTCAGGTGGCTTGAGTTGCTGAAGGATTACGACATCACCATTCTTTATCATCCGGGGCAAAGCGAACGTGGTAGAGGATGCCTTAAGCAGGAAGGCAGAAAGTATGGGTAGTTTGGCTTTAATTTTAGCATAGGAGAGACCTCTAGCTTTGGACATTCAGTCCTTAGCCAATCGCCTGGTGAGGTTGAACCTTTCCGAGCCCAGCCGGGTTCTTGCATGTGTGATGGCCCAGTCTTCATTATTGGGGGATATCAAGACTCGGCAGTATGATGATCCGCACTTGGTAGCTCTCTGGGATTCAATGGTACAGAGTGGTGCCAAGGAGGTTTCTATTGGCAAGGATGGTGTTCTGAGACTTCAGGGTCGCTTGTGTGTCCCCAATGTTGATGGCCTGATGGAGAGGATTCTAGAGGAGGCTCATAGTTCTCGGTATTCTATTCATCCTGGTGCTACGAAGATGTATCGCGACTTGAGGCAGCATTTCTGGTGGAGACGGATGAAGAAAGACATAGTGGAGTATGTATCTAGGTGTTTAAATTGCCAGCAGGTTAAGTATGAGCACCAGAGGCCAGGGGGCCTACTTCAGCAGATGCCTATACCTGAGTGGAAATGGGAGCGCATCACTATAGACTTCGTAGTTGGATTGCCTCGGACCTTGCGGAAGGTTGATGCAGTTTGGGGTACTGTGGACAGGTTGGCCAAGTCGACACATTTCATTCTAGTAGCCACTACTTATACATCTGAGAGGTTGGCTCAGATCTACATTCGGGAGATAGTTCGGTTGCACGGTGTGCTTGTGTCAATTATATCAGATCGAGGTCCTCAGTACACCTTTCATTTCTGGAGAGCCATACAGAGTGAGTTAGGCACCTGGGTAGAGCTCAGCACAACATTCCACCCTCAGACCGACGGGCAGTCAGAGCAGACAATTCAGATATTAGAGGACATGCTCAGAGCATGTGCGATTGACTTTGGAGGACAGTGGGACCAGTTCTTGCCTTTGGCCGAGTTTTCTTGTAATAATAGTTACCAATACAGCATTGAGATGGCTCTATTTGAGGCCTTGTATGGTCGGTGATGTCGTTCTCCCATCGAGTGGTTTGAGCCTGGCGAGGCTAAGCTATATGGCACCGATCTGGTGAAGAATGCTTTGGAGAAGGTGAAGTTGATTCAGGAGAGACTTCGCATATCTCAGTCCAGACATAAGAGTTACGCAGATCAGAAGGCTGTATCATTTATGGACGGCGAGAAAGTTCTGTTGAAGGTCTCGTCGATGAAGGGTATTATGAGGTTTGGGAAGAAGGGCAAGCTGATCCCGAGGTTTATAGGCCCATTTGAGGTGTTGAGACGAGTTGGGGAGGTTGCTTATGATCTTGCTTTACCTCCCAGTTTATCAGGGGTTCATCCGGTCTTTCATGTGTCCATGCTCCGGAGGTATCACGCTGACTTCTCTTACGTGGTAGATTTCAGTACCATTCAGCTAGATGAGAGGTTAGGTTATGAGGAGGAGCCAGTTGCTATCAATGACTGGCAGGATCGCCAGTTGAGGTCCAAGAGGGTTTCCACCATGAAGAAATAGTGGAGGGGCCAACCAGTCGAGGAGGCAACTTAAGAGTCTGAGGAGGACATGCGGAGCAGATATCCCCACTTATTCAGCACTCCAGACTTGATTCTAGACCCGTTCGAGGATGAAAATTTATTTAAGAGGTGGAGAAACTAACGACCCGACGGGTCATTTTGTGTTCTAGGACCCCGTGCCCCAAAATAAGACTCCCCATACTTGCTTTTACTGATTTATGACTTGCGGGGATGGGTGGTTCGAGGTTTGGAGGAGTTTGGAGTAGTATAGGAACACTTAGTTCCCTAAGTTGGCCATAAAGACCAAGTTTGACTTCATACAACATTTTCAGTAAACGAACCCGGAATCGAGATCCGAAGATTCCAGTAGGTTCGTATGATGATTTCGGACTTGGGCGTGTGTTCGGAACGGGTTTTGGATGAACCGGGAACATTTTCGCGCCAAATAGTGAAATAAGAATTTCCTTAAGTTCAAATTGAGGTTTGGAACGTGTTTTTATGTTATCGAGGTCCAAACGGAATTCCGAGACCCGGAATAGTTCTGTTATGTCATTTATGACTTGCTTGCAAAATTTGGTGTTATTCCGAGTAATATAGATAGGTTCGGCGCATTGTTAGCGAATTCAAAGAACTTGAAGTTCTTAAGTTTGATCCAATAGGTTTTGGGGTGTGATTTTTAGATTTAGCGTTGTTTCGGACGTTCCGAAGGCTCGAGCAAGTTCCTATTATGATTTGGGACTTATTTGTATATTTGGACGGGGTCTCGGGTGGGCCCAGATTCCATTCGGGCATCGAGCGAAGCAAAAACCAGCCTAAAATGACTGTTGGTGCACCAGGTATGGTGCGACTGCACCTGCGGAAGTCTAGTCGTAGGTGCGAGACCGCTCCTGCGGTCCCAGTCTCGCAAGTGCGACTCTTGAGGGAGTTGCCAATTTTCGCAGGTGCGGGGCCCTTTCCGCAGAAGCGGAGTCGCAGGTGCGGACATCCCATCGCAGGTGCGAAACCAGGCCCCCTTCCCCTTCTTCGTAGGTGCGAGACTTTTCTCGCATATGCGAGACCGCAGGTGTGGTCCTCGAGCCGCAGGTGCGAAAAGCCTGTAGGCAGTGCACTTCGATTTAAACTCGGGACTCTGCCATTTTTTGACACTTTCTTCATTCTTGGACAATTTTGAGAGCATGCAAGGAGGGTATTCGACCTAGACACTGTAAGGTAAGTAATTCCTACTATAAACTTAGCTTAATACTTGAATTCCTAGGTAGATTAACACCTTAAATTAGTGAAAATCATGGATTTAGAGTAAAACCTAATTTTTTGACAAAAAGGGAAATTTCCAAGAAATGTGTTACGGAATCGTACAAATACCATATAATGTTGATCCTTAGGCTATGGGTAAGCATTTCCTCCAGAAATTTTCGGAATCCGAGCATGTGGGCCCGGGGATGTATTTTGCGATTTTGCAATTTAGGTTGAAATAATCATTTATATAGGGAAATTTCGTACTTTTGAGTATAGATTGATTTATTTATGCAATATTTCACTAGTTTCGAGTCCTTGGGCGACAAATTTGGAGTTTTGGGCGCGTTCTTGACCCGAAAAGTAGGCTTGACACGAGATAAGTCTCCTTTCTAACCTCGTAAGAGGGAATTGTCCTCATAGGTGAATATAAATAATTGCATGTATTTATTTGTCGGGGCTACGCACGCACGAAGTGACGAGATTCCGTGCGTAGCTACTATTATGATGTGTCGGGGAGTTTAGGATTTACAAGCATGCTTTATGTGTCGTAACTACAATCGTAAATGTTAATTTAGGTTGCCTAATATCATTGTATTATTAAGTGAACATCTAGGAGGTTATATTCTGAAATTTATATTATTGAAACCTTCTCTGTAAGTATATTCTCTACTTAATTTCTTGATTCTTGTTATTTATGTGTATATATATGGGAACCCGCGTCGCATGTATGATTCACGATCGGGGTAGCCCTACTATTATGTCAACCGCGTCGCATGTTCGATTCATGAGCGGTGTAATATATGCATCTATGGTTTGAGCGGTTCGACCCTTCGACAGTGCACATTTATTTTTCGTGTCGCATCAGCCGTACGTTCACGACATGTTATGTGTTTGCTAGATGTTGGGTGTTTTGTGATTTTGTATCTGTTAAATACTATGAGAAATGAAAACTAGGTAAATTGTATGCTAGAAAACTTGACACGTACAGATAATGGTAAAGGATATTTGATGTTCATGTCTTCATTATTATTCATAAATTTCCATTCCTGCTTAGTTTTACACTTAAAACATATTATTCTGACCCTAGTAAGTGTCACGTCGACCTCTCGTCACTACTTCTTTGAGATTAGGCAGGATACTTACTGGGTACATATTGTTTATGTACTCATACTACACTCTGTACTTAATTGTACAGGTTCTGAGGCGGGTGCATCTGGGTATCAGCCCCGATTTCGTCCTTGATACATTTACCTGGTCTAGACTCCATGGTGAGATGCTTCTCTTGGAGACTCCCAACAGCACTTTGGATCTATCTTTTGTTTCTTTTCCATTTCTGTCTATACTTACTCAGACAGTAGGACATATTTCTTATACTTTGGTATTATTCTATTAGCAGCCTGTAGACTTGTGACACTAGTTCCTGGCACACACGCTAGTAGACTTTATTTTTGCATGTAAATCGTAAATTTAAAATTTCATGATTTTCTATTTTGGTATAAAATGCTCTAAGTTATCTGTTTCTACTAAATGTCCCAAAGATTAAGTTAAGCAAGTGTAGAAAAATAATTTTTTTTGGTAAAATACACGGAACTCACTAGTGGGAAATAGTTGGCTTGCCTAACTGAGGTATTGGGCGTCGTCGCGACCTGGGTTGGGATTTGGGCCGTGACAACTTTAGTTCTAGCAAACAATCAAAGCCTAGTTCTATTTCCAATTCATGTTTTACATTTTCTGATTCCAATGTAAAAGAAAAGTTGTGGCACTATAGATTGGGCCACATGCCTTTGAGTAATATGAAGGATACTAATCTACTTCAGTTCCTTCGTGTTCAAATTTTTAACTTCTTGTGTTATTTGTCCTTTGGCAAGACTGACCAAACTTCCTTTCACCACAAGTTCTATCACTACTAAGGCTGTGTTTGAGTTAATTCACATCTATACTTAGGTATATTATAAACATGCTACATAATGGTTTCAAGTATTTCCTTACATATTGTAGATGACTTTAGCAAAGGAACTTGGACCTATCTGTTAAGCACCAAGTCAAATGCCTTTACTATCCTAAAGTCTTTCTTAATTATGGTTGAAAGAAAATTTCAAACTACAGTTCGAACAATAAGATCAGACAATGCTTTGGAATTAGGTAGTGAGAATGTTCAGTCTGAATTTTTTCTTACCCAGGGATTCCACATCAAACAACTTGTGTGTCAACTCCGCAACAAAATGGAATTGTAGAAAGGAAACATAGGCATCTTTTAGAGTCTTCTAGAGCTTTGTTGTTTCAGTCACAATTGCCTATCTCATATTGGGGGGATTATCTTTTAACAACTACCGATTTAATAAACAGATTCCTCTCCAAAGTACTACATCTTAAGACACCCTATGAGATCCTGTTCAACACTAAACCAAACTATTCTGTTTTAAGATGTTTTGGATGTTTGTGTTTTGCCTCTACCCCTTCAAATCATAGAGCTAAGTTTGAGGAAAGAGTTGTACCTTGTGTCTTCATAGATTATCCTCATGGGAAGAAAGGTTACAAATTGCTGAATCTTAAAACAATGCAGTCCTTTGTTTCTAGAGATGTAATAATCCAGGAGGGGGTTTTTCCTCGTGCCTCTATTAAAACTTCCTTGGTGTTACTAAACAACAGAGGTTTGTTCTTCTTTGCTAACATATTTTTGGTTATGCACCAACATCAGATGACACCGCTTGAGTCAAGGTGTGTCTGTCCATGTGTTTGAATGGGCACGAAATTTAAGAAAAAATAAAGATTTTTGAAATTTGTGGTCCTAAACAAGTCAGAAAGGGTCCATAGATGATTATAAAAGCTTAAATTGTTTTCAAATTTAGAAAGGAATTATTCTTTTTTAAACAGACAAAAAAAGAAAGTAATTTCACACGTATATATATAAAGGAAATTTAGATGAATCTCATTGCGGTCCCTAGTCCGCCCCTTCCTAAGATCAGCTAAATTATGCCAGATTTAACTTGGAAGTTTACTACTTCGCGACTAAAAACAACACTTTATTTGGATTTTTAGACATTTGCCGCGATATTAAGCAATTGATAACACATCAGGTAAAAGAGTTAATTATTGTTACTTTTGTTTTTTACTTTTTGAACCACTGCATTAAAGCGGGTCGAGAGTTATTATACAACATGTACAAAGTAGCAAGAGTTATACTTTGTGAAATTTGATTTTGGAGTCTTTTTGATGTATAAAAATGCACCAATATTTATCCATGGAAAAATAGTGAATAGATGTCATCCATATTTTTTCTAGTGCATACGTTGGTGTGGATAATTAACAATTTCCTATCCCTTCCTTTGCTCAAGCTTAAAGATTCCAATTTAACTTTGGGTGTGTTTGGTATAACGGAAAATATTTTTTAAGAAAATATTTTTTTGAAAAATAAGTAGTAATGTTATTCATTTTTCGATGTTAGGTACGTAAATTAAGGAAAATAACTTCTCAAANGTGGACTGAAGGACACTCCCTCGATCACTGTCCACCAGGTCCGGTACCGTAATATGCACAACATAAAGAAGTGCAGGTGTAGCATCTAAGTTGTTGGATTTTTTAACGAAATTTCCTTAAACATACCCCCAGAACCTTGTAAGATTTATTATCTAAGTTGTTAGATTTTTTATCTTCCGCACTCTTATTTCTATTTGTTCTTGTATTTTATTTTTTTCTTTTATGCTAAATAACAAAGGAATAAATCCGAATAACCAGTAACGTTGGCTTGTCTAGCGGGTTCAACGTTAGACGCCATCATGGCCTGAAGGTGAGATTCCGGGTCGTGATAGGAAAATATTTTCGAAAACATTTAAACCAACCAAATATGAAAAAATTATTAAAAATATTTCGCAAAATATTTTCCTTAATACCAAACAAACCCTTTATTCCACTAGGTTTTCTCATCGAGCTAAACATTTTTCTCAACCTATTAATTTATAATAAAGTGATTAAAAACCGGGATGGTTAGATTTTGAGGATATCAATTCAATTAGTCCCATTTCTTATAATTATCAATTCAATCACTAAAAGCCATTTCAAAAATATTGTCAGTTTCTTTTAATAAGAGAAAAGAATAAAAGAAACTTGTATTCCATCAATTATCTGCTCGTTTTATTGGGTATTTTATAATTTTTTATTCACTGAGGTTTATAATTTGAATATATATACTATAAAAGTAAACAACTGTATTTATGATTTATTTAATTAATATGAAAGTTATCATATGCGTTTCGGTCGTTATCCCGATAAGATCAACAGCATGGTTTGACCACTAACGTGAAAATACTCCTTTTTATATTCGTCAAAATAGTACTGGTTAGTCACTTTTCGAACTGCTAATTGAAAAATAGTCAATATTTATAAAATTATATATTGAAAAATAATCACCATTTTGCTGTAACACGGAAAGTTCCAGCATAATCTACTGGAGATTGGAGCACCTGCGTATGAATTTCCAGTATATTATGTTGGAACTCCAACACACAACTGAAATATTTTTGAATTTTGAACAGTGTTTTTATTCAGATTTATCTTTTACATGAAAAGTTACTAAATTTTGATTATTTTTAAAATTGTGACTATTTTTCAATTACCACTTATAAATCTGACTATTTTTAAATTTCTCCCTTTATATTCTGATCGATTGAACTCTTTTCATTTTTGCTAGAGGTTTCATATAGTAATATCCTCTAAATTTCTTGGGCTCGAATCATGGAAACTCTGTGGGTTTGTCTTGCCAACACGCAGGGCGGATCTACTCTTATGGGTGGAGTGGTATGCTATCCGCTCGATTGGTAAAATTATCATATATTTACGTGTAAAAAAATTTAAATTAGATTAAATATATGATCTTGTCATCCCCATCCGTAAACTAGACAAAAGTGCCATGACTGGTAGACCTTTCTGAAAGCTTTTCTCGTGTGTAAAATTCAAGTTGGAATTTATCTTGAACCTTATCTGACTTTCCCTTTTCGTTGTGCTTTTTATTTCTTTTCTCCCAGTTTTTCTTTTTGGCTACCTACCAATTTCCTATTTGTCGTTTATTTTTTTTTCTCTATTCTATTACTTTATCTATGATATTTAGCAAGAACACTCAAACAAGAGCCTCCAAAATTTAAAATTTCATAATTTAAGCATTTCTCTTAATCTCAAATCTTTTAGTTTTCTTCTTTCAAATCAACAAAACTTGGTCTTGAGTTAGATTGAGATCAAAATTAATTTATAATTTCCTTTTTTTTATAACATAAAAATTTGTGTTATTCTATGATTGATAAATACAATTTAAATCTCTTTAGTAATAATTATGATGAATATTTTGCAAGCATTAGATTTATGATTTTAAGTTTTGAGATCATGTTATTTATCTAATTTCGCATTTACTTATGGGGTATAATTTATCTATTAAAGATTTTTTTTTCTTATTTAGATTGGTGGAGTTCCTTATGTTCCTGAAGCCCTTATCTAAGAGTTCCTTAAGCTGCTCCTTTAATTCTTTCAACTCTGCTGGTGCCATGCGGTGTTGTTTGTGTAAAAGAAGGATGGCACCATGTGAATGTGCATTGATTATAGATAGCTGAATAAGGTTACAGTAAAGAATTGGTATCCTTTGCCTCGTATTAATGACTTATTTGACCAGCTCCAGGGAGCTAAGGTATTCTCTAAGATCGACTTGCGGTCAGGGTACCACCAGTTGAAGATTCGGGATTCTAACATTCCGAAGACGCCTTTCAGGACCAGATATGGTCACTAGGAATTCCTGGTTATGTCATTTGGGTTGACCAATGCCCCGGCAGCATTTATGCAATTGATGAACAATGTGTTTCAGCCCTACCTTGATACTTTCGTTATTGTGTTCATTGATGACATTCTGGTTTATTCTCGTAGCCAGGAAGAGCATGCTCAGCACTTGAGAATTGTGTTTCAGAGATTGAGAGAGGAGAAGATTTATGCAAAATTCTCCAAGTGTGAGTTTTGGCTTGGTTCAATGGCTTTCTTGGGGCATATGGTGTCTAGTAAGGTTATTCAGGTGGATCCGAAGAAGATTGAGGCGGTGCAGAGTTGGCCTAGACCGTCTTCAGCTACAGAGATTCGGAGTTTCCTCGGTTTGGCGGGTTACTACTGTCGCTTTATGGAAGGATTCTCTTCGATTGCTTCACCATTGACTAGATTGACACAGAAGGGTGTTTTATTCAGATGGTCCGATGAATGTGAGGAGAGCTTTCAGAAGCTCAAGTCAGCATTGACTACAACTCTGGTGTTAGTGTTGCCTACTGGTTCGGGTTCCTATACGGTTTATTGTGATGCTTCTAGAGTTGGCTTGGGAGTGGTGTTGATGCAGGACAGTAGGGTGATTGCCTACGCGTCGAGACAGCTGAAGGTGAACGAGAAAAATTACCCAATGCACGATCTTGAGTTAGCTGCCATTGTTCATGCCTTAAAGATTTGGGGGCATTACTTGTATGGGGTACAATGTGAGATTTACACCGATCATCGTAGCTTGCAGTATCTGCTGAGGCAGAAAGACTTGAATTTACGACAGAGTAGATGGTTGGAGCTTCTCAAGGATTATGACTTGACTATTCTGTATCATCCATGGAAGGCCAATGTGGTGGCCGATGCCTTAAGTCGCAGAGCCGAGAGTTTAGGGAGTCTAGCTTACCTTTCAGCAGCAGAGCGGCCGCTAGCACTTGATGTTCAGACCCTAGCGGGTCGTTAGTGAGGTTGGATTTATCAGACCCTCCACGGGTGGTAGCTAGCATGGCTTCCCGGTCTTCTTTATTGGAGCAGATCAAAGATCCGCAGTATGATGACCGACACTTATTGGTTCTTCAGGATAGGGTTTGTAGAGGTGATGCCAGAGATGTGACTATTGGTGATAACGGGGTTATGAGGATGTAGGGTCATATTTGCGTGCCCAATGTGGATGGTATTCGGGAGATGATATTATCAGAGGCTCACAGCTCACGATATTCTATTCATCCGGGTGCCGCGAAGATGTATCAGGACTTGAGACAGCAGTATTGGTGGAGACGGATGAAGAGAGATACTGTAGAGTATATAGCACGATGTCTCAACTGTCAGCAGGTCAAGTACGAGCACCAGAGACCAGGCAGGATGCTTCAGAGGTTAGATATTCCCGAGTGGAAGTGGGAGCGGATTACTATGGACTTTTTAGTCGGGCTCCCACGGACTTCGAAGGGTTTTGATGCTATTTGGGTCATTGTGGATAGATTGACCAAGTCTGCGCACTTCATTCCTGTCCGCACTTCTTACACTTCAGAGCGGTTAGCTGGTATTTACATTAAGGAGATTGTCCGGTTGCATGGGGTTCCCATTTCTATCATTTCTGACAGAGGTACACAGTTCACATCTCAGTTCTGGAAGGCTGTACAGAGAGGTATGGGTACATATGTAGAGTTGAGTACTGCGTTCCATCCTCAGACCGATGGGCAGCCGGAACGGACTATTCAAATATTGGAGGACATGTTACAGGCTTGTGTGATGATTTCGGTGGTTCATGGGATCAATTTCTGCCATTAGCGGAGTTTGCATATAATAACAGCTACCAGTCCAACATTCAGATGGCCCCGTATGAGGCTCTATATGGTAGGAGGTGTAGATCTCCGGTTGGTTGGTTTGAGCCTAGTGAGGCCAAGTTACTGGGCACAAATTTGATTCAGGATGCATTGGAGAAGGTGAAGTTGATTCAGGAGCGACTACGCACGGCGCAGTCTCGGGAGAAGAGTTATGCGAACCGGAAGGTCCGGGATGTGTCATTTATGGAGGGTGACAAGGTATTGCTCAAGGTGTCACCCATGAAGGGTATCATGAGGTTCGGAAAGAGGGGAAAGCTGAGTCCACGGTTTATTGGTCCCTTTGAGGTACTTCAGAAGGTGGGAGAGGTGGTTTATCGACTTGCATTGCCACCCAGATTGTCGAGTGCTCATCCGGTCTTTCATGTGTCGATGCTCAGGAAATATGTTGGTGACCCGTCGCATGTGTTAGACTTCATCACAGTTCAGCTCCAGGGTGATATGTCATATGAAGTTGAGCCAGTATATTTTCTAGCTCGTGAGGTCAGAAAGTTGAGTTCTAAGGATATAGCATCAGTGAAGGTGCTGTGGTGAGGTCAGCCAGTGGAGGAGGCTATTTGGGAGACCGAGCGGGAGATGCAAAGCAAATATCCTCACTTGTTTGAGTCTTCAGGTATATTTCTAGACCCGTTCGAGGACGAACGTTTATTTAAGTGGGGGAGAATGTAATAACCGAAAATTTTATATATACTAATTAACTTAAGAGTTTTAATTTATTTAAATGGTTAGTAAACCTAATTAACTATTACACATATTGAGTTAGAAAAAAAATAACCGAGACAATATATAATTATAAAATAATTGGCTAGACCTACACATGGCCCACGTCAAAAAAAAAAAGACCTAAGATGTAAGGAAAAGGGAGTAAATTAGATCTTATAAATTAAGAGAGAGGAAAAAAATGATCAAAAAGCAAAACTAACAGAAAGAGCCTGCAAAACTTTTTCGGCGGCGGTGATAAAAAGCTATCACCTTGTGAGCTTTCAGGTATTTCTTTTGAGATTTGTCCAATATCATAAGAGTAAATGACTAGATGTTTCTTATACATTCTGTAAATTGTGAAATTACAGTAGCAAAGTCAAAATACAGGACAAAACTAGAAATATATGTGTTTTGAAAGAAAGATGTGTAATGATGGCCATGTGATGTTGTTGGAAAATAATAATGATGATGTGATGGTTATTAGCTTGTAAAGGATAATATTGAGATGTAGGAAACGAACTGCCTTGGGATTGAACATATTTAAGAGTTATGGAATTTTGTTTTTATGAAAATCAATTGAAAAAATTGAGTTTAGGGATTGAGTTTAAGAGACCTTTTAGGAATAATTTGAGGGGTCAAACGAACTCCAATTTTGGTGTTCTTTATATGTACAGACACGTGAGATGACAAAGAACATTTTAGTATGAAAATTTCTGAGTTTCGGGACGTGGGCTCGGGGGTCGGGTTTTGACCGAATTCGGATTTTTGAGCTAAATTTTGATATTTTTCGATTGGAAATCATTCCTTAAGCATAATTTGATGATAAAAATCTGAAATTGGTAGATTTGGAGCATTTGGAAGTTGATTCGAGAGGCAAGTGTATTGCAGAATAGTTTCCGAGCTAGTTTGAGGTAAGTAATGTCTTGAAATCCTGTCCTGAGGGTATGAAACCCCGGACTATGCACCCTTTCACGGGTTTTGAACTGGAAAGATTGAAACTTTAGAAATATCTTCCGTATTTAGGCGACTACTGAGTTTCTAAACCGAATTTTAAGCCTATGCTTAATTAGTATTATTTTATTATGATACGATTTGGGCTGTAAGCCATGTTTGGGGCCTAGTGCCGACTTGTTTACCCTTGGGGGTTGTGTTACTATATTTTCCTCACTGATTTGTTATGATTTTACCCTAAGTATTTTCCTGATAAATTATTTTTTGACACTCAAGAGTATTTTGATACTATTTATTGAAAAATGAAACACTGTTTTGGGTCGAGAACCCGGTATGTTTATGGCCCGAAGGGCTAATTGAGAGTGTCTGACTGAGTGAGGTAGCGGGCGTATATTGTGAGGATGCTATGATATGAGTGAGGCTGCGGGCCTATATTGTGAGTGATTTATGCCATGATGTTGCTTGTTATAGCGCTTGGCTGTAGGAGCCCCTCCGAAGTCTGTACATACCCCCAGTGAGCGCCGGTACCGATTGAGTGATGATTATTGCCTGATGGGCTAATGCAGACTGATTGTGAGGATTCCTGATGGGCTAATGTTGCAGAGTGATTGTGAGGATGCCTGATGGGCTAATGTTGCAGAGTGATTGTGAGGATGCCTGATGGGCTAATGTTACAGAGTGACTATGAGGATGCTTAATGGGCTAATGTTACAGAGTGATGGTGAGGATGCCTGATGGGCAATGGTTACAAGAAATGATTTTGGCCCGAGGGGCAGATTTATGATGATTTTACTAAAGTTTTCGAACTATGATTTACTTCGTTTTTCAAACTGAGTTTTTATGAGGATTTCACTGAAATATATTGATATTATACTTGTTTTTAAAGGATTTTGAAACTAATTTGAAACTTATGTATTTGTTGAATCTTACTTGGTGTTTACTGGTTTTGTGAAATGTATATCTGTCTTGTGTGCTTTATATTCTCAGACTGTGATTTCTTTTTATTACTACTGAGTTGGCGTACTCATCATTACTCCTTGTGCCCCTGTGCACAAATCCAGGACTAGATCGCAGCAGTAGTTGTTCAGTTGATAGTAGCAGTACACGGGATTCGAGGCAGCTGCCAGCGTCCACAGCTTCTCCACTTCCCCTCCTACTTAGTCCTAGTTTTGGATTCTGAGATATATTATATTTAGAAGACTTAGTTTTATTTTCTGTTATATGCTCATGACTATTGACTCCAGTTCTGAGAGGTTGTTTAGAGTTGTTAGTTCATTATTGGGG